>VONZ01000600.1:440000-467105 GCA_012976165.1 Labeo catla
AATAGCTGGATAGATAGATAGATAGATAGATAGACATGGATGGATGGATAGTAATAGACAGATGAACAGATAGATAGATAGATAGACAGGACAGATAGGTAGATGATAGGCGACGAAGGATAGATAGTAGACAAACAAATAGATAGATAGATAGATAGATAGAGTAGATGAGATAGAATGGATAGACAGATAAGACGAATAGATAGATAGGAGTAGAAGGACAGATGACAGATAGAGCGAACAGATGACGTAACAAATAGATAGATAGAACAGATAGATAAGATAGATAAGATAGATAGATAGATAAGTGGATGAATGGATAGTAGTGAATGGAAATAGATAAATAGACAGACAGACAGATAGATAGATATATAGATAGACAAACAGATAGATAGATAGATGGATGGATGGATAGTAGACAGATAGATCGATAGATAGACAGATAGATAGATAGATAGAAGACAGATGAATAGATAGATAGATAGATAGATAGATAGATAGAGAATGGAATGGGGAGGCAAACAAGTGTTGAATTAAAGCAAAAGTTAACACAAAAAATAAATACCGGCCCCTGCACACGGCACCTTCGCCCGGCACTCAAAAGTGGAGGAAAGCCGCCCACCAAACACCGCCGGCCTGCAAAACGGAAACCGACGCAGTGGAAGCGCTGTCGTTCCGGGTTGAACCGCCCCGGTCCAAACCCTGCCTTCTCGGCTTAGGCTGATGGTTACTTGACCCAAAACTCTGCCCACCAATCCAGCCTGGTTCACCGCGCTGCCTTGCAGTTGGATACTAGAACATTTGAAGTATAGTGCATGAGTCGGATGAGATGGATCACTTTTATGGGGCTTTTTATCATTTTTAGGCTCCTGTAGACTTTAAGTGTGTAAAAGAGCAGCATGAACATTCTACCTAACATCTCAATTTATGTTCCAGAGAAATCAGTCAGTCATACCGATCTGAAACAACATGAGGGTAATTAAATGACAGAATTGTTACTGGCGAACTGTTCCTTTAAATTGGTTAGAAAAAGAGAACATGAGAATAGCAGATGAAAACTGAAACAGAGCAAAGAGGCTTGATAGGGAATGAAGAATAAGGAAGAAGGGCAAAAAATCTATACAAACTAAAACATTTCATGTCAATCCTATATGGAATTTTCTCTCAGAAATCTTTGCATGCTGATAAAATCCAAACCTAATAAAAATCAAATAAATCAGAACATCTGTTCTCACTGCATTGCAGCAGGCTTGATGTTAGTCACTTTTGTTATTAATATTTTCTTGGCTCACAAACACAATAAAGTAGAATGAATCTAAATTCATGCAAACAGCACACACACGCAAACTGCATCTCCATACAGCTGGGTCTGCTGCCCAGGGCTCTCTCACCTTGTATAGTTAGAGCATCGGTGAGCAACACTGGTGTCAAAATGCGCTCAAAATAGCACAGAGCAGGACCCTAGCGGCCCCAGAGAGACAGAAGATCTACATACCTATGGGAATTACAACTCCAAGCACTGCCACTGTCAGATTACGGCCAAGGAGAAACAACTCATTGCCAGCTGGAGGAAAATTAAAGAGAGGAGCATCACTTACACATTCAGATACACATTTGTTTAACATATCTAGTCAAAAAAGTTGATGCAGTTGATTTACCCTCCACTAATAAAGTTAAACCACTGATGTCACATGAACTATTTTAACGATGTCCTTACTACCCTTTTAGGTCTTGAACATGGTAGTCGTGTTGCTGTCTATGCAGGGTCAGAAAGCTCTCGGATTTCATAAAAAATATCTTAATTTGTGTTCCGAAGATGAAAGAAGGTCTTACAGGTTTGGAACGACATAAGTAATTAATGATAGAATTTTAATTTTTGGGTTGACCCTTACGAAGTTTATCCAGGTGTGCTATTAGTATATTTCTTTAATTTTCTTTTTAAATATTTATTTAAATTTCATTTAAATATTTATTTTAAAAACCTAAAAACTAAAAATAGGAAAGTATACTTCCAGTCTACTTTTTATGTACTTCTCAGAAATGTGTTATGTACTCAGAAATGTACTTACAATGACATTTCAGTATACTTGACTTATTTGAGCTGTACTTGTGCTCCTAGAATCCACGTTTTCATTGTTATATGGTAGGGGCGCTATTACAGATCTTCTGTACAGAATTTCCAAAACACAGGTGAAGAAACCGAACCAACAGATGCTTCCACACATAGTATAACATGATTATTAGACATAAAACAGCATCAAAACTGTGTAATGTTGTGGAATAAAATGTTGACCCATGAAGATTTAATAATTACTGTCAAGCTTTGGAGTGTTGATCGACTCCATTAACATTTTGATTATCATTCTGAATCCAATTCATAGACTTTTTTCAGCTTTTTGTTTATTTTATTTTATATTTTTTTATTTATAAAACCGAGAACCCACATTCAGATGTTTATAAAAAAGAATCCAAGAAGCTAGAATAAAATGTTGTTTTTTGTTTTGATGTTTTGTATGTTCAGGTATTATAATAAAACAAAATATATACAAATTAATACTAAATAGGGACACAGTAGTATATACTTAAAGTATTATGTAAAGTTCACTTAAAGAAAACTTACGAGTATACTTGCAGTATAAAACTACTAAACTAGAGACTAAGACTATACTTCAAAGTGTACTAAAAATGTACTTAATTAGTAAACTATCAGTACCTATATGTTCACTTTTAATATAGTTGCGGTTAAAAACCTAAAACAGATGTACACTAGCTGCGTACTCAAAGTTTACTACAGTTATACTTAAAGTATACTTTTATATACTAGAAAGTGGGCCAGTTTAGTCCCAAGAAGTACTGAAATAGTACACTTACAAACATACTACTAGTACACTGATATTTGTATACTTACTACATAAAGTATACTTGAACTTTACTTAAGTATACTTAATAAAATGAACTTGAGGTATACTTCTTTTTGGTAAGGGGAACTAGCCCTTTAAGTCTTTTTTGGTTGAACAAAACTAATTTGGAAGCATGTTTCCAAAAAATAAAAACAATATCCCAAGCTTGAAAACATACTTCTCCATAAAATTCATATGCTGACGAGAAAGGTTGAAATTTCAACAGTAACCAAATCACGTTGATGGCATTTTCTCACTGTGTAAGTTGTTAGCTGGCATTTCTGATTAGCAGTTTTGCACTCTAAGCATTTTACACCAACCCACATAATAATATGAACTTCCACTTAATGAGCATATTTTGCCAAAAATCATGCACGGAAATCAGTCCTCTGAAACACACTGTAAGCTCAACAGACCTACCAACAGCAACCAGGGTGGCTTAGGAAAGACTTAATTAAGGTTCCTCCTGTGCATAAAAGCACACAGACCCACACTTACAGTGATGAGACAGGTTGCTCAGGCTGTCTGGTGTGGTGCTGGACGCTAGTGTAGGACTGTGCTCTGCTGTAGTATTAGAGGAGACGGGCGGTTCCTCTGGGCTGGAGGTGAGGAGTGATGAGAGAGTGGTTTCAGCCATGCTGTCAGACTGAGATGTCACTGCTGCAGGGGACTCTGGTGCCCGGCCAGCCCCTGTCTCCATGGTGATGTTGATGGGGACAGTAGGTGTGATGGCAGTCTCATTTTGCACTGGTGGTACAATGACGGGTAAGAGGTTAGTCAGAGGAAAATAAAAACGAGTTGCTGGTAGCCACTGACTTCCGTAGTATGGAAGAATAATGGAAGTTAATGGCTACCAGCAACAGTGTCTTTACCAACATTTTTCACATATTTTCTCTGATGTTCAGAAACAGTTTGGTTAGGCGCTGATGCAATGAGCTTACCGGGTTCACATTGGCGTGTGTCAGGGCTGAGCTCCTCGCCGTCAGGGCAAGCGCAGGTGTATTTAGGTGAGTGTTCACTGATCTGAGGAGCTCGCAGACACAGGAAGTCACAGCCTCCGTTAGTCACGCCGCTCAGGTTACAGCTGTCAGGAGCTACACACACACACAATGATTAATCATCCATCAGTGGAGATGCGTTCTCATTCTGTGAGCCACATGGGTCAAACACACTTCATCTTCAGTCTGTGCAGACTTAAACTATGATTAATATTTAACAGTGAGCTGTTGACACTTATTGTCTTCGGTACCAGACTGTTAAGTCGAAATGACTTGGATGCTGATTAAACCAGAAATGGCAGGCGTGATGGATTAGGAAAGGAGCAAATCCAATAGCGGATTTCATAAGGTGGATTACAAACTTTATGTTGTATGCTATTAGTCAAAATGTCATAAACGGATAACAAATAAATAGAAATAGCTGAAATGAAGTCCACACACCTGGAGGCTGGCTTAGCTCATGGAAAACCACTATATCATGAGGGTCGTTGAGGTGCTCGGCGAGACTGGTCACATCCTGTCCTGTGAGTCTGTTTGCACTGTAGACGGCCTCCTTCTCACGGTCCGTCCAGTACACACGATCCTAAGACACACGACAGTCAACACAAGACTTTCACGTGTTATTAAGAAAAACTACTAGGTGGTTCCTACCTAGTAGTTTTCTGTTCTAGGTGGTTTTAAAACATTGCTAGGGTTTCCTGTATGGTTTCTAGAGCATTGCTGATGATGCTCTGGGTGGTTTAAGGGCATTTCTAGGTGGTACTGTAGCTAGGGTGTTCTAGGTGGTTGTTAGTGTCTCTGAGTTGGTTTCTCTGGTGTTGCTAAGGTGTTCTGGCCGGTTTTAGGGCATTTCGAGTTAGTACTGTAGCTAGGGTGTTCAGGGTGGTTGCTAGGCTGTCTTATGTGGTTTCTATGGTGTTGCTAGGGTGTTCAGGGTGGTTGCTAGGGTGTCTTAGGTGGCTTCTATGGTGTTGCCAGTGTTGCGGCAATTTCTTAGGTGGTACAGCTAGCGTTCAGGTATTGGCTGCTAGGGTGTCCCCAAGCAAAGCAGCCAGGGTGTCTGTGGTTCTGGGGTGGCTTTAGGGCATTTCTAGGTGGTTGCAGCTAGGTGCTCCTAGGTGGTTGCTAGGGTGTTCCACATGTGGTTTCTATGGAAAAGCTAGGTGGTCAAGTGGTTGCTAGGGTGTCTTAGGTGGCTCTACAGTTGCTAAAGGTATTTCGGCATTTCTAGGTGGCACTGTAGCTAGGGTGTTCTAGGTCATTACTGTATCCTAGTTGGTTTCTATGGTGTGCTAAGGTGGCCAAGGGCATTTTGAGTGGCACTGCAGCTAGGTGTTTGAGGTGGCTGCTGTGGGTGTCCGGGATACCGTATTAGGGTGTTCTATGTGGTTGCTAGGGTCTTAGGTGGTTCTGGGTGTTTAGTTGGGGCATTTCTAGGTGGGTACCGTAGCCAGGGTGTTCTAGTGGCTGCTAGGTGTCTTATGGCTCTGTGGTGTGCTAGGGTGTTCTAGGTGGTTGTTAGTGTCTCTTAGTTGGTTTCTCTGGTGTTGCTAAGGTGTTCTGGCCGGTTTTAGGGCATTTCGAGTTAGTACTGTAGCTAGGGTGTTCAGGGTGGTTGCTAGGCTGTCTTATGTGGTTTCTATGGTGTTGCTAGGGTGTTCAGGGTGGTTGCTAGGGTGTCTTATGTGGTTTCTATGGTGTTGCTAGTGTGTTCTGGGTGATTTTAGGGCATTTTTAGTTGGTACTGTAGCTAGGGTCTTCTAGGTGGTTGCTAGGGTGTCTTAGATGGTTTCTTGGGTGTGGGTAGGGTGTTGTGGTCGGCCTTGTGAGAAAGGAGGCAATTTGAAAGGATAAGGAGGGCAGCAAACTTTGCGACTGTAATTTCTGTTAAAATATATTGATATTTCAGATAATGGGTTTGTTAAAATATAGATGAAGAGGAACCAGACAAAGCATCTCTTCATCATTCTGCTTGCATCATAGATATTGAAGATCGTTTGAAACAATGAAAATCAATTCAATAAAGAGCATCATGGGTAAAACAATAACAGCCTAGTGTCTAGTCTCTCACAAGCAATAAAGCTGCCAAGAAAAAGCTCCACATTAAAAAGTCCCACAATGTTTTCTGTAGAAGCTCCGTTACTGGGGTGCTTCCACAGCAGGATTCTCTGTCCAGCGCAACCTTTAATTCTGCGGCTGATGTGTAGGTGGTGTAAGACTACAGCCCTTCAGCATTTAGCCCTGCTCTGCTGTGAGAGGAAGTCAATCTTAGATTAGTGTGCTCACCACTACTTGAGCCGTGCTTGTGTGAAAATACTATAATCTTCTTTCTTCCTATCATAACTCTGCCCAGGACCCATCCCTACGTTACCATGGAGACCACTGAGCTTAAGCAGCAAAACAATAAAGGGAATTGTCCCACATAAAATACAATACATCACTGAAGTAGGATGTTGAACATGAATAATTCTGAGCATGTTTCAGTTTTACATTTAAAGTGGCTTCAGAGACAGCTTCAATCAATTTCCACTGTCTTCCACAGCCCATAACAGCCACTCACCTACACATGGTGTTTCTATAGATGTTTTAGTGATAGGTAATCTATCTCCCAGGGCAGTTATATTGTTGATATTTGTCTATTGTGTGATCAGTTGTACTCAATAACTATGCCTACTTAGTGACAGTTTGCATTATTTTCTAATTCTACTGACATCCTTGTTAATTTTATGTAATATATGTAATATGAATGGACTGATATATCATCATGTTATTCAGTCAGACAACATTTAGACATTTTGAGATGATCAGAATTGGTTAGTCCCTCATGCATTAGTTTCAAACTCCCAAAATCCAAATTTTTAAGTGACTAAATTCAAACTTTAAAAAAACTGATAGTTTTATTTGGTGAGGAAAGCATTAAACTGACCAAACAGTAAAGCCAGATAAATGCTGTTCTTTTGACCTTTCTATACAATAAAGAATCCTGGAAAAAATGCAAAACTTAAAAAAAAAAAAAAAAAGAAATGTTTCTTAAATTAGCATATTAGAATGATTTCTAAGGATCGTGTGACACTGAAGACTAGAGTAATTATACTGAAAACTGAGCTATGCATCACAGGAATATTGTAATAATATTTCACAATAATTACTGTTTTATTGTATTTTTGCCTTAATGAGCATAAAAGGCTAATACAATCTTACTGACACCAAACGGCAGTATAAATCAGCACAATCCATTAAAAAGCTCAATATATATCTAATATCTAATATCAGCTAATGTCATCTTGATATTACCATTGGCTATAGAAAAAGTAATATTTTTACAGTTCTATACTACCAGTCAAAAGTTATTGAACAGTTAGATTTTAATGTTTTTTAAAGAAGTCTCTTCTGCTCATCAAGCCTGCATTTATTTGATCTAAAGTACAGCAAAAACAGTAAAATTTTGAATATTTTTACTATTTAAATAACTGTTTTCTATTTAAATATATGTTTTAAAATGTAATTTATTCCTGTGATCAAAGCTAAATTTTCAGCATCATTACTCCAGTCTTTAGTGTCACATGAACCTTTAGAAATCATTCCAATATGCTGACATTTTATTATTACTGTTTTATTATTATTATCTATATTTAAAACAGTTGCATACATGTTTTTCAGGATTCTTTGATGAACAGAAAGATCTAAAGATCAGCAGCTTTTGTAACATACATTAAAAAGCTTGGAGTCAGAATCTTTTTTTGGTATATAAATTATAGAAATTAATACTTCTATTTATTTTAACAAGGATGCTTTACATCAAAAGTGATCAAAAGTGATGATCTCTAATTCAGATTTCTAATTCAGATAAATGCTGTTCTTCTGACCTTTCTATTCATCAAAGTAACCTAAAAAAATACTTCTCAGCTGTTTTCAACATAATATAATATTAATGTTTTTGAGCAGCAAATCAGAATATTAAAATGATTTCTGAAGGATCATGTGACTGGAGTAATGATGCTAAAAATTCATATTATAATTTTAAATAAAATATATTCAAATAGAAAAAAGTTATTTTAAATAGTAAAAACATTTCAGAATGTTACTGTTTTTGCTGTACTTTGAATCAAATAAAAGCAGGCTTGGTGAGCAGAAGAGATTTCTTTTAAAAAACATTAAAAATCTTACTGTTCAAAAACTTTTGACTGGTAGTGTAGTTGTTTTATGGTTAAAATGTTGGGCCATGACCATTACTAAAAATGTCATCAAATCTTGACATGCTTGATTTAGCCAAAAAAAAAAAAAGTAAATAATGTGAAGTAAAAATAGATCCAAGGGAGGAGCCGGACTATTTCACTGGCCACGAGTCATGCAGCTCTGAAAATGCTGCTGCATTAATAAATCACAAAGACAAAAGAAGAAAGGCTTTAGTGCTAAGTCGGCTGTAAGATGCTGACCACACACACACACACACACATACACGCACACACACTCATTTACATACTCTCCAGTCGGCCCTGCCTGCGTGTGAGCGATATGACCAAGGCTTCTCAGCAGTGTGAGTGGGAGTTATTATTAAGTGTCGGACAGCCTTGGGCAGCAGCTAAAATCACTGTAATGGACTGATAAATACACATAAACAGACTAGCTGGTGTTAAGAAATAGAAAAAACTGAAGAAACTGAGACACACAGTTACAGTATTTAGGAAACTCACTCACTTCAAACACAGCGAGGGCATAAGGATGGCCGAGTCTCTCACTGGAGGACAGAATGACTCTGCGGTGGGCGCCGTTTAAATCCACGCTGCAGATCAGGTGCAGTTTTGAGTCCACCCAGTATAAACGCTTACCAACCACATCTGCATTCAGAGATACAACGCTACAGTCAAACAGTTCACTCTTACTGAGTCACAGAGCTCAGTTTTAGACTTTCACAAGACCATCTCAATAATATTCCTCTTCTGCTTTCCATAGAGCACAAATAAAAGACGGGAATAACCATAATAATTCCTACCGAGTGTGATTCCATTGGGCCACTCAATGTCTTCAGACACCAACACCTGTCGATCTACACCGTTCATACCAGCCTTCTCAATCCTAGCCCTGATGCCCCAGTCAGACCAATACATGAACCTGTGAAAGCAAAGCATTTATATCATAAAAAGCCTTCCATGCAACACAAAACCTGGACCTGTCTTTTTTTTAAACCAAAAATGCATAAAAAATGCAGTTCATACATATATGACCTTCTGTCATTTCTGTGCTAAAACTGATGCTGATACTTTCTAGGGAGTTGAAAATGTTTGATAAACGTTATTTTTGTTAATATTGTTTGATAGGAAAATTAATTAATATCATAGCCATATTAAAGTCATTGCATAAAAAATAATAAAAAAAGTCATTTTATGAAAAATCATAAGAGGAAATTTAGTCTTTTACAATCAGATAATTTAAGCTGAAATTATAATTGTTTAATTTTAAGTGTTTTCTTTTTTTTTTTAGTTTTTTAATATTTATTTTTATTAAAATGTATTTTTTGCAGTTTTAGCTTTTTTAGTACTTTAACAACCATTTTTTTTCAGTCAGTTGCCAAAGCAACAGTTCTTATTTTTTTAATTCGTTTTAGTAAGTCTTAAGGTTTCATCTATTTATTTTATTTATAGCATTTTTAGTACTTTAACAAACATTTTATTTTCGTTAGTTGCCGAAGCAACATTTCTCACTTTTATTTTAAATTAGTTTTAATACCTTTTTAGAGTTTTTTTAAAGAGTTTTTCATCTAATATTTTTCATCATTTATTTATTTATTTATTTATTTTAGTTTTAGCATTTTTATTTAGTACTTTACCAAAATGTTATTTCAACATTTTTAAAAATTTTTTATTTTAATTAGTTTTAATAAGTCTTAGGTTTTTCATCTAATATTCAGATGATATAATTATATATTTACACACACACACACACACACACAAATACATATATTATTATTATTATTATTACTATTATTATTGACTTATTTCAATTAACAAAAATGTTTGTTTGCTTTTGTTTTATTTTTCATTTTTGTAAACAATAATGGCATTAAATATCATGGGGTGTGATTCTCCAAAAAATTAATCATATTATATAATTCATATACATGAAAAAATATATTTTTAAATCTTTGTCTTGAAAACGTATTTTAAAGTTTGAAAAATGTGAAAATATGTTACCTTTTACTTGCTGGATACATATCACATTTTTAGAATCATTTTCAACTTTTCCTGAAAATGGTATAAAAGTCAATACAAATAGCACATTTCTAAATTGGCACATTAGTTTTAAACTAGATGTGTAAAAGACTGTTTTCTTTTTTTACTGCCAAGACTTTTGTTTGTCAATGACAAAGGTCAAGGTTATCTCAAGAACCAGAGCTGTCCTAAATGACTTTGTCCATTACCAAGAGCACTATTTTATGGCATTCACCATTGTGAGCAAATAACAGCACGTCTGAAACCATTCATATGAGCGGTAAGCTTATCTCTGTGGATTAATAGAATTCAATAACATTTCCTCTGTAATACTCCACAGCCTCCATGTGCATGTCACTGACAGCTTCTCTTATCATCTCAGTGACCTTTAAAGGCAGTCTGGCCTTTTGTGGTTTTGTCATTTGGATGAGATGTGTCTGATAGCTGCTCACCCTCTCTCGGGATCCACAGCGATGGCTCGAGGTTCGCTCAGATCGGTGCTGATGAGCACGCGTCTCCGGCTGCCATCCGCTGAAGCCACAGAGATGGTTCTGTCACCAGAGTCGGTCCAGTAGAGGTTGTGCTGGACCCAGTCCAATGCCAGACCCTCGGGGGAATGCAGATCAGAGTCGATCAGAGTAACGTGTCGAGATGGGTCGCTCGCCTCGTGGATGTAAGCACTGCAGAGACATGCAGAGAATTTGAGGTTCTGCTAATCCAGTCAAATCACATGAATTCAGTTGTGATTGTTTTATACATAGTGACAGAATGAGGAAAAATCCTCTGTCTGCAAACTGGTTCCACTGACATGTATTTTGTAAAACCTGAAACAGCCAAAAATACTGTCAGTGACCGTAATGTCCATGACTGTAAATGTTTTTACAGTCGAGGTCAAAAGTTTACATACACCTTGCTGAAACTGCAAAATGTTAATTATTTTACCAAAAAAAGAGAGATCACACAAAATGCATGTTATTTTTTATTTAGTACTGACCTGAATAGTATATTTCACATAAAAGACATTTACATATAGTCCACAAGAGAAAATAATAGTTGAATTTATAAAAATGACCCTGTTCAAAAGTTTACATACACTTGATTCTTAATACTGCGTTGTTACCTGAATGATCCACAGCTGTGTTTTTTTTTGTTTTTTTTTTTGTTTTGTTTAGTGATAGTTCATCCCTCGTTTGTCCTGAACAGTTCTGTTTTTCAGAAAAATTCTTCAGGTCCCACAAATTCTTTTTTTTCAGCATTTTTGTGTATTTGAACCCTTTACAACGACTGTATGATTTTGAGATCCATCTTTTCACACTGAGGGACTCATATGCAACTATTACAGAAGGTTCAAACAGTCACTGATGCTCCAGAAGGAAAAATGATTCATTAAGAGCCAGGGGTAAAAACTTTTGAACAGAATGAAGATGTGTACATTTTTTTATTTTGCCTAAATATCATATTTTTTTTTCATTTAGTACTGCCCTTCAGAAGCTACAGAAGATACTTACATGTTTTCCAGAAGACAAAATAAGTTACATTTACCCTGATCTTCAAATTCAAAAAATGTTCACCCCATAATCCTTCAGAAATCATTCTAATATGCTGATTTGATGCTCAAGAAACATTTATTCTCTATGTTGAAAAATATTTCCATGCTGCTTAATATTTTTATGGAAACCATGATAGATTTTTTCAGGATTCATTGATAAATAGAACATTCAAAAGAACAGCATTTATGTGAAATATAAATCTTTATTATAATTAATTATAAATGTGTTTAATGTCACCTTTGATCAATTTAATACATAATTTTTTAATAAAAGTATCATTAAAAAATCATATTGGCCCCAAACATCTGAATGCTAATGTATATGATTAGTAATTCTAATCATGTCACCATAACTGACAGAAACTATAACCAAATGTAAAGTGATTGTTATATGCACTGTTAATGAATGGAAGTAACTGCATATTTTTTATTTGCATTTTGGAAATTTTATTTGCATCTTGGTGTATCCATCCACAGTTTTTTTTGTGATATCCCAAAACTCACAGAAAAATATGTCAATGGAAGGCCCACTGATATAGCATACTACATTTGGACAAGTTTATGTAAGGGATAATCAACAGTGTGCCGTGCATCAAAGGATTTTAAATGCAAAACGTGGAGGCGTAGAACCATTCAACGCAAAGTGAATTTAAAATCCTTTAATGCACAGCAAGCTGTGAATTAACCCACTTATTTGCGAAGTTATAGGCAAGTTAAAACTAGTATTGCTCTTTTCAGTGCAATATTTGATTGTTTTATATTTGATTGAATGTGAAAAATGTATAGTTATTTTCGTCATTTACGGCTTGTTAACTATTGCATTCTGCCGGCTTCAAATCAGACACACGGATGAAATAGTGCAGTAAGATCACATTTATTCGAATGAATTATAGCATTTTTTTTAAATAGTTATCAATTGAGAGAGAGAACCTGGGCGGGGAGCTTAGGGGTGGGAATGACAGTTGTGTGTGTTACCTGCATGCTGCACGTCTGCACGTCTCTCTATCTACAAACAGCTAATTAATTAAAAAATAGCGGTTTTACACACCTCATTGCTGAGGAATATGATGTAGCGATCTAGTATCTAGGCTATTTTAATAATAAGAATTCCAGGAAAGCATTGACAACAAGTTTATGTTTATACACAAACTTGAATGCGATCTCCGACCTCTCTCTATGTGTGTGTGTGTGTGTGTGTGCGCGTAAGTGATGTGTGTGTGTTTGTGTGCATCAACTAAAACAGCGCATAAATATATAGAACGGTGATTAAACTGACTTGGAACTACCTGTGCATTAAATGGTTTTACTGCATACCTGCCAGCCAATCAAAATCCAGTATTCAGACAAACCATGGAATAATGATCTATATTGCATATTATTTCACATACTTTAGATGTATAAAACCTAGAAGGCCTATATAATGTGCAGTATGAAATAAACCGTTGCTTAGTTGCCCATACAAACATAACCCTTCTGTCTGAAGCATGCTTTTTAATGATGAATCATCATTTATGCTCTGATTTTTAACTAAAACCACTTTTTTTTCACGTGATCTGAAGCGTTCATGAGTGCCACAGGTATCTAAATGAATGAATGGCTCTGTAGGGCCTCAACTCACCCTCAGCCTTCTATTATCAGCTTCAATATCATCCCAAACTAGTTCAAGCTCACAGCGGAGCAGTTACAGCTAATGACTTTGGACTTTATCCTCACTTGTAAGTCCAAAAGAGACAGACGGCAGGCAGTGAGAGCGAGGGCAGGGGCAGAGTACTGCCATTTAATAAGATAGCATATAATTTTGGGCAGCCACAGAGGTATCTATTATTAGGAAAGTGAATGTCCCCAATTAGCGAGATCACATGGAATGTGCAATTAGGAGGAAAGGGAGATGGACCATGGAAAAATGAGTCTAGAGTTTCTTAAATCAATTTGTAACAGGGCCAGACCTTCAACGGGCAAGAGTCAAAACCTTTCCTGTATTACATCACAAAGTGTTTTCGACCTGTTGGCAAAGACTGGAGTAATGATGCTGAAAATTCAGCTTTGATCACAGGAATAAAATATATGAAAATAGAAAACAGTTATTTTAAATTGGAATAATATTTCACAATAATCAAATAAATGCAAGTTTGTTTAGCATAAGAGAAAAAAAAAATACCTTACTGACGCAAAATGCTTGAGCAGTAGTGTGTATACATATATATTCTAAAAGGAACTCCTGCATAATCTTTGTTTCAGTAACATGGCAGTTAAAATGTTTCGTAAGTGCTGTTTTTCTGCCTCTCTGCATCTCATTTTAATTAATTTCACTAGAGAGAGTGTTATCTAGAGAGTAACGGTCTGAGTGTGTGAGGGAGGGATATGTAAATAAATTGAGCCATATCTCCTGAGTTTAAAATAATTAACACATCACAAGCATGTGAAGCAGCACTTTGCTGTTAAACGAAGTCTGGCTCTCATAGTAATGGCCACGGCTTCCTTTTAAGTGTTCAGCTAAAGCGTTTCCATATTTGCAGCATAATAACCAAAAGGTCAAGATGAGGTCACCTGTATATTTTGTGTTGAAAACGGTCACACCAGTACATGCGGTTGGCGGCGACGTCGATATCAATGGCCACTGCGTTCTTCTGAGTAGGAACCACCTGTGTGTAGTCCCTCTTCACCAGGTCAATGCGTCTGATCTCGTGCCTGTTCGTGAACATCAGGTATGGGCTTTTTCCTAAAACAAGCACAAAGACAGAAGAGTTCACAGATGACTCATTCTTGAAACAAATAAAAGCTTTCTATCTTTTGCAAAAGGTACAAACATTTTCTGAGGCTGTTGATTACCCTAGATTTTTCCACTTTTCCCTCAGAGAAGCTAAATTTGTCTTAACTATGACAGTTTAAGGGGGCAAGACGTTGCACCAGAATATATGTTTACATTTTTAAAATGTTTAGCATTCAGTCATATCTTGTAACTTTAAAAAATATGTTTTCATAATTATTAGGATACATTACAGTTACATAAAATTGAAGGTCATTAAATGATCTTTAAGGACACTTCAATAGAATTGCTATTCATTTGCAGTATACCGACTTTTTATATCCTCACCTTATTTAAACTGGAAACTCACATTCACAACTCAGATAAAAATGTTTTGAAAAAAAAAATGCTGGAGCGCTGTGGATGTTGCTGTAAGTGAAAAATTTGTTTGTTTTAATGAACTGAGGGAATAATTTAAATAATTTAAAATTATTTCCCCAAAGAACTGGAACACAACCAGAATCTCCCTGTAGAACTAGTTAACCCTCTGGTGCTGTTTGGTCTTTTTGACTGAAAATTTTTACATTTGGAGTTTGTTTATTTATTTATTTATTCACTGGAATGGTACGAAATTCGGTAAAGGTTTTGGCACCTGCTATGTGGGGGGAAAATCATGGGCATGATTCAAAAAGGTTAAATGGACCTAAAAAGTCACAATTGTACTACTCATGGTCAAAAATTATTGCATTGGAAATGATTGGGAAGTGAATTTCATTTAGTTTGGTACTGTGCCAAACAAAATCTTACTGAAGATTTTTTTTTACATATCAACCTCAAATTTAGAACTGATGGTTTTCATTCAGTTTTATACAGTAAATGGGTTGTTTTATGTATTAAACTGTCAGACATTATGAAAAAATGAA
Source organism: Labeo catla (assembly GCA_012976165.1). NCBI lineage: Eukaryota > Metazoa > Chordata > Actinopteri > Cypriniformes > Cyprinidae > Labeo > Labeo catla. Next base: position 455,326 of record VONZ01000600.1, read on the forward strand.
TTCTCATCAAAAGCAGTCTGATCTGGCCGTGCTGTTTAACTACAGAATATTGTTCCTTGTGCCATCCTGGTGGATACTGTGTGAAGCACAACAGTGTTTTAAAAAAATCTGAAAAGGCGCCTGCCCGGAGCTCCATGATCACACGTGGCGAACTGCATGCTGCCACATGAAAAAAAAGGGCATTCTTAATGGCCACATCTGTAATAATACATGTTCCCCTTCTAGGGAACTCACACTGCGCCCTCTAGCGTAGTGGTTTCTAAACCTGTCCTGGAGGCACCCCAGCACTGCACATTTTGTATGTCTTCCTATATCAGACACACCCACACCCACAGATCTTGCAGTCTCCATTAATGAGTTGAATCAGGTGTGATAGATGAGGGAGAAATACAAAATGTGCAGAGCTGGGGTGCCTCCAGGACAGGTTTGAACCACTGCTCTAGCGGACACTAGGGGGATTGCAACTAGCAGAACTAATGTCTGAAACAAGTGTGAAACAACTCCAATCTCACTGGCCCATGACGTCACAGGCAGGTAGCCAAAGATATAAAAGGGCACCTGCCGAATATGTCACCAACTTTTGTTGTCTTCAGGAGACGTTTTTTGACAGTGCATGTGAAGACGTTATGGAGAAAACCAAGGCAAGTTAATGTTTTAGAAAGTGTGTGCCTCCATGTCCGAGGTTTCTAAAGAGATCTATGCATTATGTGTCTTGTTGAGGAGCACGCCCGTTCAGTGCACGAGGGCTCTGAGTGTGCTCACTGAGATATTTGAGCTTGTCTCTCTTCTTCTTGAGGGACAAGCTTCTGTGTCTCGCAGTTCAGGTTCCCCTGCTGCTGAGGCACAGTGTAGACCTAGATTGTGGGGTCAAGCTTGCAGAAGGGTATTGACTTTTCTAAAGATTCTGCTGCAAGCTTGAACACTAAACGGGATCTAGACATTTTTTCTCTTGCTTCATCTGATTCTGTGAATAGCGCTACATTGGGCTCATCTAGTGAGAGTAAGGACGTGGATGTGGTTGGTGATGAAAGTGTGAGCACTGAATCCTCACAACCTAACTCCAGCCCTGCATATGGGGAAATGCCTGAGGTAATGGTGTGCGCTACTAAGAAGCTTGATTTTGTCTGGTCACGTGAAAGGCAGAGGCCCACCCGTGGCAGATTAGACGTGCGCTCTCTGGGCGGTCATGGCCTCCCCTCTATCAGGAGTCTCCCCTTTCTTGTTGAGGGTGTGACTGAACGCGGATATGCAAGGATGCCTCCTGTAGAGGAGACACTCGTAAGCTAACTCTTCCAGGTTGAGTCATCTTCTTTAAAGACCCCTGCTCTGTCAACCAGACCACAGACCAATGGCTGTGTTACAAGCCTACCAAGCTGACTTGCTTAAAGATCTAGATGAGGACAAGGGTTTGTCCCCTGAAGCAGTTGAGGAACTGCACCATAGACTAAACAGGCTGCTACAGAATGGTGGCTACGTAGAGGCATTTGTGGTTAATTCTTGCAGACATCAGGAGGAGGGAGAAAGCTTTTCTTCTTGATGCTTCACTTTCGCCTTCCGGGGTTTTCTGCACCTCTGTTGAGGTGGTGGTCGAAAAGTTCAGGGAGGCGAAAGTGCAGTCTGCTGCCTTTCAGGAAGGTCATTCCCTGCCATCCAAAGTCTTCCTCTAACACCTCTGGTCCATCTCGATCTGAGGATCACAGGGAGGATCAGAAGAGTAGCATGGCCACTCATGCCCCTCCTCCCTCTAGGAGTCGGGAGCAAAGAGAAAGAGACCGGATTTCAAGAAGGTGTTGGGTAAGAAGCTTTCCAGTTCTAAACCGCGCTCTGATTTGAACACTTCTCGATGTTCCCCCGCCGAACCATTGACTGCAAGTCAAGTCTCTCCCTTGTGATGTAGGCTTTTTTCAAGTACTCTAAGTGGTCAGCCTGCCCCCTAAACAGGGATTTTCAAGTAGGCAGCCCCCTGAGCCCTCTTCTAGTATCTCACCTACAGTATTAGGGTTTAAGTAGATGGTTTACTTCCCTTTAGCCCTTTAGCTTAGTCAAGCAGTAGGGGAGGGCTGCCCCCCTTCCTACGGGGTTTTTAAGTGGGCGGCCCCCGGGACCAGCATGCTGCTTTGGCTCATTGTAACATAGCCTTCTGAGGATAGCTATGATCTTAGCTTGGTTAATGGAATGTCCCTCCTGATTGGCTGGGTTCCTCATTTTTCCAAGTTATGTTAGTGTTCCAGGCATCAGTGGCATGCCCCCTTTCTTTATAACTATTATAAACATAACTATTCCCATAAATATAATTTGCCATCTAAAAATACTAAAATAAACATTTAAATAAACATTTATTTCAAAGTAACCATAAGAAAGTTAAATTAAAGGAGAAGTTCACTTCCAGAACAAAAAATTACAGATAATGTACTCACCCTCTTGTCATCCAAGATATTCATGTCTTTCTTTCTTCAGTCGTAAAGAAATTATGTTTTTTGAGGAAGAAGTTTCAGCATTTTTCTCCATATAATGGACTGACATGGTGCCCCGATTTTGAATTTCCAAAATGCAGTTTAAATGCGGCTTCAAACGATCCCAAATGCGGCTGTAAACAATCCCAGCAGAGGAAGAAGGGTCTTATCTAGTGAAACGATCAGTTATTTTCATTAAAAAAATACAATTTATATACTTTTGTAATGCCAAACGCTCGTCTTGTATGCTCTGCCTGAATTATTTTTTTTTCGGTTCAATACAGTTAGGGTGTGTCAAAAAACTCCCAACTCATGTTCTCCCTCAACTTCAAAATTGCCCTACATGACTGTTTTACCTTTTTTGTTAAGGGTGTTTGATCTTCTTTGCATGTTCACTTTGGAAAGTCTGGGTCGGTACTTCTGCAGCGATGTAGGATGATTTTGAAATGATTCTACATACCATAGCTGTCTTTAACCAGAATACACAGAGTTCAGGCAGAGCAAGACAATACAAGCATTTGAGGTTAAAAAATATTTAAATTGAAAATAACCAATCGTTTCACTAGATAAGATCCTTCTTGCTCAGCTAGGATCGTTTACAACCGCATTTGGGATCATTTGAAGCTGCATTTAAACTGCATTTTGGAAGTCTGAACTCGGGGCACCATAGAAGTCCATTATATGGAGAAAAATCCTGAAATGTTTTCCTCAAAAAGCATAATTTCTTTACGACTAAAGAAAGAAAGATATGAACATCTTGGATGACAAGTGGGTGAGTACATTATCTGTAAATTGTTGTTCTGGAAGTGATTTGATCCATAAGTAGCAGTTGGGCATTAGTGTCTACTGATGCCAACAACTCCGCAAAGCTGTTTACAGAGAGAGTGACATCTCTAATCTTTATAAATGATGTATTGAGTGCATATTTAAGGTCACGATAACTCCACTCACAGGCTGAGATGCAATTGCCTTCTGTGCGAAGGATTCACTTATCTTTATCCTTCTTAAACATTACATTTCTCCTGCTACATCTCTTTATGTCTGAGGGCCTCAGGGAGCATGTCCTTGTGCTATTTTTCAAAGGTCTTCTACTCGAAGGCTGATGAGCCATAGAGGGCACGGGAAGTAGTAGTCAGTCATGGGATAAGATCTAATTGGAATATCTGGAGTAGCTGAATGAAACGTGCTGGAAAGTATTAAAAAAATGACTTCAAGAATGCATATCCTACAGTGTAATTTAATATAGGATGACCGGAAGCATGAACAACCAGACTGAATGATAAAATGTTTCAGAATGAATGGTCATGGTTTGGCTGGTCAGCATTATTTCTCAACTCAAAATATATATATTTTTTAATAGATTGGAAAGGTCGGGGTCAGGAACATAATAAACATCTGGGTCTTACCCTCAGCTTTACAGGTCTTGCTTACGGGGTCCATCTCATATCCTGGGTGACATTCACACTTGAAATCCCCTTTCAGATTAATGCAGATCTGACTGCAGGCATCAGGGTTCTCACACTCATCGATATCTGCGAAGTAAATAGACACACGTGACAGCAGACATGCCCACTCGCTCAAGACAGCTACATCGTACAGTATATAGAAAAAGACAGTCTGTTATGACCTGCTATTGATCAAGGGCACATCAAGCCTAGACTACACTACACATACCTCATTTAAATGTAGTTATTACTCTGAGATCTTAGTTTAATACATAAGTCATAGGTGTTATCAGTGTGTTCTGTTTGAGATGTTTAGAGCAACACAAGAGCATGTAGGCCTATGTTCTTGCACAGTATGAAATTCAATTAAATCAGCTTTGGTTTGCTGTCAAAATCATCTCATCATTGAGCCAGGGCTGACCTCCACATGTCCTCTTGTCCAGGAGCTTATAGCCAGCTGGACACTGGCACTCGTATCCTATGGGACGATCCACACAGATGTGCGAGCAGCCTCCATTGTTAAGCAAGCATTCATTCAAACCTACAAAAGAGAGGAGAAGATTTAAAATGTAGATTTTGAAAGATACACTGCCCTCCAAAAATTTGGAAATGATCTAAGTGACATTTTGGACAACTGATGTTGACAAAGGCAAGTTTCCCTCGTATTAAAGCAAAACAGCAATCTCTTGTGAAAAAGTGCATTTAATTGCATTGAATGTGCACTTGTAGTAGGGCTGCACAATTATGACAAAAATCATAATTGTCGATTATTCCCTTGAAATTGTATTTGCGATTATTAATTACGATTATCGCAATTTACAGTGAATGATGTTTTGAATATCATTGTTTGAAGCAACTGCATACCACATTTTTATATATAGTTTCTTCTTTAAATATAAAAAAGTAAAAATGTAAAAATTAAAACAATGAGAAAAAAAAACCCTTAAAGGAGAAGTCCACTTTATTTACTGACCACTTTGTCATCCAAGACGTTCTTGTTTTCATTCTTTAGTCTTAAAGAAATTATGTTTTTTGAGGAAAACATTTCAGGATTTTTCTCCATATAATGGACTGATATGGTGCCCCGATTCTGAACTTCCAGAATGCAAATGCGGCTTCAAACAATCCCAAATCCGGTTACAAACGATCCCAGTCGAGAAAGAAGGGTCTTATCTAGCGTAACGATCAGTTATTTTAATAAAAATGATACAATTTATATACTTTTTAATGTCAAATGCTCGTCTTGTCTTACTCTGCCTGACTGTTTTTGTTCCGGTTCATGACAGTTAGGGTATGTCGAAAAATTCCCATCTCATGTTCTCCCTCAACTATATCGCTATATTGGGTGTTTGATCTTCTTTGCATGTTCACTTTGCATAGACTGGGTCGATACTTCTGCAGTGATGTAGGATGATTTTGAAATAATTTTTGAAGTTGAGGGAGAAAATACGATTGGAGTTTTTCGACATACCCTAACTGTCTTGAGCCAGAAAACACAGAGTTCAGGGAAAGCAAGAGCCTTTGAGATTAAAAAGTATTTAAATTGTATTTTTTTAAATGAAAATAACCGATCGTTTTGTTAGATAAGACCCTTCTCCCTCGGCTGGGATCATTTACAACCGCATTTGGGATTGTTTGAAGCCGCATTTAAACTGCATTTTGGAAGTTCAAAATCGGGGCACCATATCCGTCCATTATATGGAGAAAAATGCTGAAATGTTTTCCTCAAAAAACATAATTTCTTTACTACTGACAAAAGAAAGACATGAACATCTTGGATGACAAGGGGGTGAGTACATTATATGTGAATCTTTATTTTGAAAGTGGACTTCTCCTTTAAGATAACCTGTAGGAAAAATACACACACTCTCTCTCACACACACCTTAAGAAAGCAGAATAATGTAAGTGCCCAAACTTGTAGTGTTTCTCAAATCTTAAAAGTCTATGTTTTCAAAAATTTACTTGCAGATAATATATTAAGGCCACTTAAATAAATACAATTTCAGGACTTTAACATACTTAAGTGCACTTTTAAAAGTACATATTAGATGATTATGTTTTAAGAATATTTTGTCAAGCTTTAAGGAAGTTCACTTCATTTGATGTGTTGACTAGCATTGAAAAGCATCTCATTTTAACTGTAGTGTTTTATTCGCTATTACATTTAAAATTCATATATTTTTAAATACTAAATTGCAACATCATTATAAATGTGCAATACAAATATATTTAATTGCACAACATACAACATAATAGATAATAAGATGATAAAAATGACATTAAACATTTTTAAATACGTTTAACATAAATCCTTGTAAGTACATTCAGTCAGCACACTTTCACCATATTTCAAAGACAGCAAAATTATGAAATTACATATGTACTTAAGTCCTACTTAAGTGAAAAAAAACTCACTAATTTTATCTAAATTTAAACTACATTTTCATTTAATAGTAATTAACATGCGATTGAGTGTCAGAAAACATTCCATTCAGGGATGACGGACCAGATGATTTCATTCACTTTATGCAAAACACAAGCCATTTGAAAACAAATTTACACTGATATATTATTATATCTTGTTATAATAACAACAACTGAGGCGTGCTGTTAGTAATAATAGCTAGGGCTAAGTAGATGCAGCACAAATATAATTCAGACACATTTCGATGTTGTCAGCAATTATTTTTTTGTATCACTTCAATTTGCTTCACTTGTTTAATACTGTTGTGGCTTCCTTGTATTGGAAAACATGAGCTATTAGCTTTTTCTTTCATCTGGCAAAGAAAATAAGATTCTTCATCTACATGAGTGGGTGTCTATATTACAGCAAAAACAACCAAATACAATTACCATCTTCAGGCCTCATTTACATTACCAAGGATGTGTTTTAAAAACACGCGCGAGTGTGTGTGATATTATAGAGAAAGCGTCGAGACGAGGTTGAAACTTTCAGGCACTGAACCATCTTGTGACTCAGTGTGTTGAAACTGGCGTTGCATTGTTTTCGGTTGAATCCCAGGAACATATTGTGTCTGAAAGCTCGAGTGAGCAGCAAGACATATTGACTATTCTGCAGACAATAATTTAATGAGGCAAAATGGAGACGGCAGTGCGAAACGAGCAACAGTGTGCTTTCTCTTTCTGCTGCGCTCTCTCACAAGGTAGCATTTGAGGACCAGGTGTTCTCTCCAGCTCTCTGTGTTCATTAGTAGGTGCTGGCATTCTGACAATATCCATGGAAGTGAACAATTTGGGGCAGGGCCGCGTCGCTCGGGGCCAGCCATATGTCAAACGAACAAGCAGAGGATTCTGGATTAAAGAGGAAGACACTGAGGGCATTAAGATGGAGTTATGTGCGCTTTCTCTGGAGACGGTGATTATTACGGCATGTGGGTGAATGTGGCAATTGAGGGAAGAGGATAAGGGTCCAGGTTTGGTGAGAAAACACACACATGCACTCAGGCCTCGAGAACAACCACAGCAGGTCTTGAGTCGTTTTGATGCTAATGGATTTTCTGAGAAGATGGTGATCCGTCAGCTCTGACCCAGATAGTGCTGGGATATATGAGAGTGGGAATGAATAAAAAATCTTGTTTTCTCTGCCATATAAATTACGATGCACTTTCAGTGGTGCTCCAGCAACTTCCTACGTAACCTATTAGATTCTGGCTTTTTTAGCATGTTGCTATATAGTCGCTACAAATCCCAGAGTAAATTTTAGGTTTCTTACTGAATCACATCAAAAGAGCCTACCCAAAAACATATTAAAAGGATAGTTTACACAAAAATGAAAACTCTTTCAGTATTTACTACCCTTATGTCATCCAAACCCATAAGATGTACATTCTACAGAAATGTAATTACCACATTCAAGGCACAGAAATGTAGTAAGGACCTCGTTAAAATAGTCCATGTGACATCAGTGGTTCAACCATACTTTTATGAAGCTCTGAGAATGCTTTTTGTGTGCAAAGACAACAAAAATAATGACTTTATTCAACAATGTCTTCTCTTCCGTGTCAGAACTAAGAGGGTCTTGAATGTGTTAGCTGGGTTGCTGTCTATAGAGGGTCAGAATGCTCTCAGATTTCATCAAAAATATCTTAATTTGTGTTCTGAAGAAGGCCTTATGGTTTGGAATGACTAAAGGTGAGTAACTAATGACAGAATTTTCATTTTTGGGTGAACTAAGCCAGAAGTTTGACTCTATTAATTCAAAATGAGATATTTGTGGTTTTTATACTTTATGTGGAGCAGTAAATGTTGCTTACAACATGCATCTGGCAACATATACTTTACATTTGTATAATTTCCAATATTTTTGTTGACCATTTTGCAGCATTTTATAAGTAACGAAAAGCATTTATAAAACCACTGTCAACTAAACACACAATTAAAGATATTCCTGCAGTATTCTGCCAAAAAAAGCTTGATGGTTTAACACTTGAAAGTGGAGAATTTACTATTGTAACATGTTGGGACAGTTTTACTAACAGTTTGTGTCAGCGCAAACCGTCTTTTGCCATTAAAATTGCACTGTCAGGTTTTACTGAAGACACGCAGTGATGAATTAGCGCTGAACAGAGTTATTTCCCTTTCAGATGCAAAATTTATGGGAGGAGAGAATTCAAATGAATCACACAGCGGATTTTACTAACATTTGCGCTCGTCAAATTACTGCTCTTTGCGCCATTATTTAACACGTGTCTTAAACTATTTTGCGCTTGAAATGGCTGCAATTGTTGTTGCTAGGAGAAGGCACCGCAGAGAACAGAGAGCGTGTGGTAGACCGGAGAGAATTTTTTTCATATGTATTAATTTATTTGTAATGCTAGAAGAACACATTATTGGAACATATTCCTTGCCAAACCATTTTATTTTTAATTTGCTTCAGGAAATGAAGACGACTTGGAACCCTCACCTTCATTTTTTGGCCTCCGGTTCTTTTCTGTTGCTTCTTTATTTCTTTATTCTTTATTTACGACAACGCTAATTTGTGCTGTACAAATACATTGCGTTGGTCGATATGTAAATGAGATGTTGCATCTGTGTTCTTCATTTGCACATTGTTAATAAATCACCCGCAGTTGATCACTGCCGTGTGTGTATCCTGTTGCAAAATGTGGCGAACAGTCCTACATGACGGTAATAGTGTGGTTAAAGTGTGTACATGTCTATACTGCACTTGGATAATGCGACTAAAATAGGAATACTTCACGTCTTAATTCGATTTGTGTTTACTTCGAGTATGACCTTAGCTGGATTAAGGTAATCAAAAATCTCTGTTTACATGGTAGATTCTTAAAGGAGAAGTCCACTTCCAGAACAACAATTCACAAATAATTTACTCACCCCCTTGTCATCCAAGATGTTCATGTCTTTCTGTCTTTAGTTGTGAAGAAATTATGGTTTTTGAGGAAAACATTTCAGGATTTTTCTACATATAATGGACTTCATTGGTGCCCCAATTTTCAACTTCCAAAATGCAGTTTAAATGTGGCTTCAAACGATCCCAAATGCAGTTGTAAATGATCCCAGCTGAGGAAGAAGGGTCTTATCTTGAAAAACCCAAAGACTCGAAACAGGTGAACTAATTCTAGTACAGAACCTAATAGGATGTTGCACATGCGCGACTAAATGAATCACTCCCTGAGACGACTCGTTCTTCCCGAGTCACATTAAAGATTTGTTCAAAATGAACGAATCGTTCAAGAACGACCCGTGGACGCGCATCCCAGAGCCTGTGCTACACAAGCTTTTGTGCTTAAAAAGTATACAAATTTTTATTTTTCGAAAACAATGACCGATTGTTTTGCTAGATAAGACCCCTCTTCCTCGGCTGGGATCGTTTAGAGCCCTTTAAAGCTGCATTTAAACTGCATTTTGGAAGTTCAAATTCGGGGCACTAATGAAGTCCATCATATGCAGAAAAATCCTGAAATACTTTCCTCAAAAACCATAATTTCTTTATGACTGAAGACAGAAAGTCATGAACATCTTGGATGACAAGGGTGTGAGTAAATTATTTGTAAAATGTTGTTCTGGAAGTGGACTTCTTTAATCATAGCATTGTCTTAATTGTGTTAAAATCGGAATATTATTCTCCATGTAAATGTACTTGACGTGTGGGGCGGGGCTTATCTTATCTAGTCACAGGATTCTATTTACAATGTATTATTAGAGCGTTGAGCACTGTAACCAATCACAGATTGCACTCAGTGCTCAAAACGCCAGAGTTTTGTTCAGGGCTGAGTTCTGCACATATGCGAATCCTCTCACTATAACAAAGTGTTGACACGAAGTAAATAAGAGATTCATTGAGAAGTTTAGAGCTTTATTAATTCTAACAGAACTTTGTGAGATTGCGATGAACTATAATCACTAAAATGAATTTTAGTGATTATATTTGAATAAATTCACTCACGGATTCCTTCTCAAAATTGCAATAAATGACATAACGATAAGCATTTATATTGCCATTTGTATAGCGCTTATAGCAGTGGCTAATTAGCATATTCATGGATTTGCATATACTTTAGAGTTACATTCAAGCCATTTTAAGATGTAAATGAATTATTTTCTCTGGGAAAATGCACAAATATGCCTTTTTAATTATTAAAGATGAGTTTTAAAGGATATAATTAGCGACTGGAGGGCAACTTCAAAACGTCATGCATTCAACTGCATGCACATGCAAATTACTCACAGAAACACCAAAGTATACACATTACTAGTTTTTAAAATATTCTCAGATGTACAATCGAAAGTCAAATATTTCAGTATGAGCTCAAACATTTCTAATCAATTTTTCCAAGATCAAATAATCTGAAATAAACTATTCTAATTCATTTTATAGCTCTGTACTCCTGTATGTCAACAAATAGGTTTCTTACTGCACTCCTTCTTAGGTTCGTCCGACCGATCCTTGCAGTCCTTCACATTATCACACACCTTGCTGCCGTCAATGCATTCCCCATTCCTACAGAGGAACTTCAGAGGTCCTTCACACTTTGTGGCTAAAAAATGAGAGGGGGGAAAAAAAGCAAAAGATGCTTACAGAACAGATGGCAGCTGATTTGTTAAGTTCATTTCAATTTAGCTTGGTTTCCTCTCACATAAGCACAAATGCTCAGAGGTCTTTAGTGCACAGATACAGACTGGAGCTTTAACAGTTGGTGAAGTCTCTGCACTTTTTCCATGTAAAAGCCACTTTCAAAAGCACTGGCCAATTTATTTCCACACTTGAAAGCTTATTACCACTTAGACGCAGCCCCCTTTGAGTATGACACGCTTCTGCTATGGACAGACAGGTCTGCACTCATTAAACTTTGAAGGGTGTCGTATTAAAGGGCGGAACCAATTTGATCTCTGGGATACATTTCACCCTGGTGAATAAGCAGCACAAAAGATTTGTGCAAAGAAGTACACACATACACAGACACCGAGACGTACCATTGACACAGCCAGCCTCGTCGCTTTTGTCGAGGCAGTCGTGTATTTTGTTGCACTGCTTGATGCCGTGGATGCAGGATCCATCTCCGCACTGGAACTCATCAGGCCGGCATGTGAGCAGAGCTGTGGATGAGCCAAACACAGCACAGACATCAGCCAAACGCTGACACACAGACTCCAAACAGACCATCATGGGATTTTATCTTTAGGGAACATGCATTGGCGCTCCATAACTAGTAAACACTCCTATGAATTTTTATGTTGTCTGTAATTCATTAAAAAAAAAGAAAAAATTCACATCCATTTTTGATCCAGTCACTCAATGTATTTATGTATGTATGTAGATATACAGTATATGGCCACAGCTGCCCTAAACAGTTTTGGTGATTACCAAAATATTTGTTATGCCTCTCTAATGGTTAATCC
>VONZ01000601.1:0-42500 GCA_012976165.1 Labeo catla
TTGTACCACTGATGTTAAATGGACTGTTTTAAAGATGTCCTTACTACCTTTCTGGACCTTGTATGTGGCAGTTTTGTTGCTGTCTATGCAGGATCAGAAAGCTCTCGAAATTAAAATATCTTAATTTGTGTCTTTAAGACAAACAAAGGTCTTACAGGTTTGGAACAACGTAAGGGTGAGTAATCAATGACAGAATTGTCATTTTTGGTTGAACTATCCCTTTAAAATAGTTTGTTGCAAAATTAGAAGAACAGTAAACTTATATTTCTCCTTCGAACTTTTGTAATCTTCATTCTATTTTGCTAAAAACTTTCAGCACAGAGAAAAAAAAAAAAAATGATATGAATTTATTAAGGGCAAGAAAGAGAGCATGCTATAAAAAGTGGAAGAAAGTTTAACTCACCAGAGAGAGCCAGTGGCTGATCACCAATGGGACACAGCAGTTTTTCCTCTGTCTGTGAATTTGATGGTACATCCTCTTCCTCTTGAAAAGCTGCATTCATAACTTTAGCGTCTTCAGCCTGGGGCTGCCCTGGGTCCTCAGCAAAAAGTGCATCTGCAGTTTTAGATACACGATTAGAATACAAACAGAAGAGAAAGTTTTTACAAAACCTTTCCTTGTCTTGAAAAACATTTTATAACTCACCTTTGCAGTCCTCAGAAGGTTTGTATGAAGGAGACTCATCCTCCATACTGGGAAAACTGATCTGAGAAGATGGAAAGCCACATAAACTCAACTACAGTACAAATAGTGAAATAAAACCACAAGACGCTGATATATATGTTTTATCTACAATCAGATATATTGTGTCACCTTCTCGATCTCTTCAAATACTTCATCACTGTACAGCAGTCCAACACTGCATCTGTCAATAACCAGGACAGGTGAGGCTCCATTGCTTTGAGGGCTACTGAAGTCAGGCTGCGGAAGAGGATCAGATCGTTGAGGGGTCTTCAGCAGTGAGCGTTTAGGACCTGTAGATGACGGAGGACACTTTGGGGTGGCTCCTTTCTGTAGTGGGGTACTGGGAGGGAGAGTTTTGTCAAAGAACTCTGGAGAGAGCGGGGCCCCAAAACGAACACGCTTCTTCTTGCGTACAGAAGAGACTGCATTCTCATCTATAAGAAGAAAAAAAGATTTTAATGAGTTTAGGATTTGAAACAAAATAAACCATAAATAAACATTATATATTTATCATAAAATTATTGTTGATAGTCTAAGTAAGAGTACAATGCACTATGAAACAACAACAACTTTCAGAATCCAAAATGACAATTTATTGAAATTAAAAGCAAAGCACAGCTAATGAGCTCAATTCTGCTCACTAAGTTAAAGAAGTCCACTTCCAGAACAAAAAATGTACAGATAATGTACTCACCCCCTTGTCATGCAAGATGTTCATGTCTTTTGTTCTTCAGTCGTAAAATAAATTGTTTTTTGAGGAAAACATTTCAGGTTTTTCTCCATATAACAGACTGATACGGTGCCCCGATTTTGAACTTCCAAAATGCAGTTTAAATGCGGTTTCAAACGTTCCCAAATGCGGTTGTATACCATCCCAGCCGAGGAAGAAGGGCCTTATCTAGCGAAACGATCGGTTATTTTTATAAAAATAATACAATTTACATAGTTTTTAATGTCAAATGCCTGTCTTGTTTGCTTTGCCTGAATGCATGTCGAAAAACTCCCATCTCATGTTCTCCCTCAACGTTTTTTTTAATGAAAATAACCGATCGTTTTGCTAGATAAGACCCTTCTTCCTGGGCTGGGATCGTTTACGACCGCATATGGGATTGTTTGATACCATTTTTAAACTGCATTTTGAAAGTTCAAACTCGGGGCACCATATCAGTCCATTATATGGAGAAAAATACTGAAATGTATTCCTCAAAAAAACCCCACAATTTCTTTGCAAATGAAGAAAGAAAGACATGAGCATCTTGAATGACAAGGGGGTGAGTACATTATCTGTAAATTGTTGTTCTGGAAGTGGACTTATTTAAAAAAAAAAGAAAAAAAAAAGAAAGAAAAAAAAAAGACAATTACCAGGTTTTTCATTCCCTGTGCAAATGAAAAACTAAATTATGAGGTTTCAGCATAACCAACAATTTCCACAACAATAATAAGCAGCAATCGTTTTACACTGATGTTAAAAAGTGTTTCATGAACAGTATTGAATGATTTTTTTAAAGTATCATGTGACACTGTAGACTTCAGTAATGGCTGCTGGAAATTCAGCTTTGCATCATGAGCATAAGATACTTTCAAAAATATAAAACCTTTCAACTTTTAAATGGTAGGATAGTTTTTATGAATGATATAGCCTATATAAAAGTATTACATGGCCTTTTAAAATTTCAAAACATTTTCATGCATTTAGAGTTTCCTTACCTGCTGGCTTAATTTCTGGTTTTGACAGCATGGGTAAAGACAAAAGCTCATTCTTTGCATCCAAATCCAAGTCTGAAAGAGGCCTCTGGCTTTGAGACTCAAAGTATTTCAACTATAACCACAGAAAAACAAAGTCTGTTGGAGCTTGCATATCATCCATTGGTTGCATTGCAAGCACTTTACCTGCACCACTTTATCTGCTAATGGCGATTTAACACATGATAAGCTTCAAAACCATATAATCAAATATCAAACACAAAACCACTAAATGTGGATTTGTTTACCCCTTGCTCCTGTTGTGTTGTGAAGGTGGGGTAGGGGAGTGCAGTCTCAGTAATCTTGTCCTCACACTCCCCCTGAGGGCCCCAGCAACGCTTCTTAGAGGGAGGAGGCGTCATCGAAGTGGGTGGGCTTTGAGTAGTCTGTGTGTTCTCTTTTTCTGCAGGACAGACAGTAGCAGAAAGAGGTGATGACCCAAGATGGCATTTGGAAAATATGGGTCATGCTACATAAAAACACAATTCATCTGTGCTCATTTTAAAATTGCAGTGCTAATTGTTCTCAACAGTAGCTGACTAAAATGCATGAAAGCCATGCAGAGAAAACTCTGCAGAACTAAAAATTGCTATTAATGATGAGGCCATCACTGATCCAAGTTAAAGCACAGCATGAAAGACAGAACCCCACATCTAACATATAAATCAAAAGAAAGAGCTGCTTATAAACTTAAATACGTTCATATTCCAGACTGCTTTCAGTATTATTCCAGGTTGACGTTATGAATTTTAAAAATTAAATGTGATGTATTAAAATAACTATACCGTTATGCCTCGAATGTCTTTACATATGAATAAATCATAAATATTCATAATGTCAAAACCTGAAATCATCACTGATTATTCAAAGTGGAAGACTGGATATGCTTTTTCAATCTTTTTATTAACACTAAATGCTCTCTGAAATGTGAACATGTTTATTTTAGGACTCATAATCATCAGTTGATTTATTCTGCACATCATCCTGCTGCGCTCTAACTGGGATCAATGGAAGAAATCAAACTGCGTCAAATTTATTATGGTGCCTGCTTATTCTGAATAAGTTCTATTATCTGGAAATGGCAAGCAATGACAGTATGACATTCTCATAATTACTTCAATTTCTTCTGGTCCTACAATACTGCATCTCAAAGACATCCTGTTTTTGTGTCGGCAGCAGTCAACATTTTGAGAAGAGACTGACCGTTCTTAGAATCTTTAGCCAAAGTGCTTTTAGCACTCTCATTCCCCTCATTTTTCTTCTGTTCATCCTCTTCGTCCTCCTCCATCAGACTCTGGAAAGCAGCCATCTTCTTCTTCAGAGAGTCACAGCGTGAAAGGAATGGACTCCCCTGCAAAAGCTTCATGAGGACAGGGCACAAAGTTACAGCTGCTGATTAAAAAAAAATACAAACAGCCTCCATCATCACCACCATAATGATTATATACCATGTGGTCCACTCTTGAAACACACGCTTGTTGTCTTATACCAGAGGTTCTTAACTGGTGGGTTGTTACCCAAAAACAGATTGCAAGTATGTCCTGATAGGATTGTAGACTACGGGGGGGAAAGCAATGCAAATAGCTATAATATCATCCATTTTGGAAAGCAAATTAAAAAGGTTCACATAGAGTGTTTTTACGATGCGTCATCAATCGGCCATACTTGCAGCACAGAACGTAAACAATGCCACTGAACTGAATGAAACTTGCATATTTTGATGTTTGATGAAGTCAATTATTGTCATGTTTTGGGCTGTACTAATCAAAGGAAAAACTTTTAGAGAACTAGAGACTGCCAAGTTATAACAAATCAAGCAGAAGAGTGCAAAAAACTGTCTGAGGAACTAAAGGCGTTTGTGGTTGGCCAAACTGAACCAGGATTTCCAGGGCAAGAATCTTGACAACATTTGTGTTTGTTCTGATCATTTCTGGTCAGGTAGGTGAATATTACGCTAATATCTTAATTAATACTGCTCAACTAATATTAATACACTAACTTTAGCTTGTCAAATTAAAGTGCCCTTTCCTGCTTACTAATTCCATCTCTATATGATTCACCAGCTTCCACATGTTTTTTCCATGGTTTAGACGGCATAAATTAGCAGAACAACGTATTTAGTAGTACATTTACCATGCAATCTATGCTTTTGTTTACAACTGAGTATCGCCAATATGGCTGCGCATCCGGGTAACTGACCAAATCGTGAAGTAAGTGCAAACCCTCTATACTACATATGCATCTACTCAAACGTTATAGTATTTTGTCACAAAGTTATTGGTCACTTCCATGCATTAGGCTAGCAAATCACATTTGCATTCACAAAATTAATGTGAGGATGATAATTTTGTATAGTTGGGTCTAGTTAATGGAAATATGAAAGAAATAGTTCACCCCAAAATGACCCCCAAGACACCCATTATGTAGTTGAGTTTGTTTCTTTGTCGGCACAGATTTGGGGAAATTTAGCATCACATCACTTGCTCTGCAGTAAATGGGTGCCTTCAGAGTTAGAGTCCAAAAAGCTAATACACAATCACAATAATCCACAGGTAATCCACACAACTCCAGTCCATCAGTTAACATCTTGTGTGGAAAGCTGCATGTTTGTAAGAAACAAATTCATCATTAAGATGTTTTTAACTTCGAACTTTTGCTTCAGGCTAAAATATGAGTCCTCTATGCATAAGATTGCTTTCTCCAAGGAAAAGTTGTCTTGTTTGAATCAGGGAAGAAAAATGCACAGATCAAGTACCTTTACAAGCAAAAACAGTTTTAAACAAATATCACAATAATGATGTGAGAGGACAACAGGGGATGGATATTTTCACTGGATGATGCATTATTATTGATTATGGACTCATATTTTGGCCAGAAGCAACAGTTTAAAGTTAAAATGGCTTAATGATGGATTTGGTTTTTTTACAAACACACAGCTTTTCAAACAAACATTAATCAACGGACTGGGGTCATATGGATTACTTCTGGAATATCGTGCTTTTATTATCTTTTTCAGATGACACTGTGTCACTAAATTTCTCCAAATCTTTTTCAATGATGAAACAAACTCATCTTTATCTTGGATGGCCTCAGGGTAAGTAAACTTTCTGTGAATTTTCATTTTTTGGTTGAACTTTTCTTTTCATTTTTAAATGCATTATGGGTTACTTTTGTTTGATAATCACTTGATGTAAAATCTTGAGTCCTGAAGCAAATACAACTGTGTTACACCATCCATCTACCTGTGGTGTTCGTGGAGGTGTTTTTGCAGCTTGTTTGGCTCTGAAGCAGATGAGTGAGTTTGTTTCTGGAGATCCTCGAACGCCAATATTGGATCTCCTCCTGGCCTTCAGTTGAGCAACTCTGGATTTATCTGAGGAGAAAACTTAGCATTAACAAAGCTTCTTCAGTTTGATTTCAAATTCATTTAATAAAATACAATTGTTAAAAATAAAGTAATTCAGAAAATTATCAAAAGTAATAATTAAAAAAAAAAAAAAAACATTTCAAACATTTCACATCTCATTTACACACTGCAAGAACTACAACTCTTGAATCAGTGATTCATGAGGAAGAACATTATTAAAATTCAGTTCATCGTTGTTAACCTTTAATCTTGGAGGATGGTAAGAAGCTGTCTGTTGATATGCCAAACTGTGAAGGAGTAAGTTTGGAGAAATCCACATCTCCAGCTTCAGTGTTCTGCCGAGAGGGAGACAGGGCTGCCAGCGGTGCTCTGCTGTCCATGACTTCAGTAACCTCCATTCTTGAGTCCAGTACATAAGATATGAAATCTAAGTAAATAAATTAACTAAACATGAGAGAAAAAAAGATCAAGAAAAGAAAGTAAGATCACAAGATCTTCCACTCCTTTATGCACGTCTGTTAACATCTTAAAACATCAGGCCAGCGATGTGTAACATCCAATGTTACTTTAAGAAAGGTTACACATCTGCATTGTTTTACCTAGCAGTGTATGTTAACTAATAACACAGCTACAACTTTGTTTTGATATCTAAATGTTTCGTTAAATATGTAAATAAAGCAAAATATTGTTTGTACTGTATTAAAATGTTCAAACTTCGCTCCTTACCGCACGTTAAAACGGCGCAAATATCCTTCCGCTGTGAAGGAACCCCAAAGCACTTGGATTGTTACTTAAAATAAAAACGACTAATGTTTACAGCTACTAATCTTGAAAACATTAACATATTACTGTACTTTAAATATGTTTTTGTACGTGTATTTTCAAGACATGAGAAAGCACTACTAGCTCTAACGCATCTAGCTGTCCATCTGGCAACAACCCCTGTTCATATGAATCAACCAATCAGGTTTAAGGAAATGCATCATGTGCTTCAAAACGGCCAATCATTTTCAGGCTCACCGAACGTGCCTGTTGCACTTTGTCACGTTATATGTAGTGCTTAAGTTTTAAAAATTATTTTTATTTTTAACAAACATTTTTTAAATAAAACGTAAATGTGCTATACGTTATTTGTAGTTTGCGACTGTAAGAACAAAATAAATAAACAAATAAACATTCCCTAAAACTATACAATAAAAACTATAGACTTTTAAGCGGTTAAGTACAGACTAAAAGTATTTTAAAAGGTATTCCACCCCAAAACGAAAACGCTGTTATCATTTGCTGTTTTCGAGCTGAAATTTTTAAAGCCTGTCTAAAGTGTTATTTTCCCGGTAGGCAGCAATTTTCTCTGCATGCTGTCTTATTGTGCCAGTCACAGAGTGCAGTTAACTACTAAACATCTCTTCAGCAAGAAAACACGTTTCAAGCTCCTCTGACATGCAAGTAGAACAAGTTCAACACTCTCTCTCTCTCTCTCTCTCTCTCTCTCTCTCTTTTTACAGTGTATGTATGCTATGGGTTTTGCTGGCACATTTCAAGGCGGCAGGATTTGGTTGGTGTGCCTCGGCCCCTGCTGGTAGATGACATAACTACATTATTATGTAGGCCAAAAACCATGTTTTGTCCATTGATAGACATTCAATAGTAGCCTGGTGTTCTGAAAATATTATATTTATTGCTAGCAACCTTATGGAAAAACAACAACAAAAACGAACCAGATTGAGGTCAGTAAAAATTGTATTTATTATTTTTTTTAAATAAATTAATAGCAGCAAATTAATGCAGCAAGGATGGATTCAACTGATCAAAAGTGCCAGTAAAGACATTTATGTGCTGAATCCTAATTAAATGTATCATGATTTCCACAAAAATATTAAGCTGCACAACTGTTTTCAACATTGGTAATAATAACAAATGTTTTTGAGCACCAAATCAGCATATTAGAATAATTTCTGTACAGTAATGGCTGCTAAAAATTAAATGTAGTCATCAGATTATATCAGAACATGCAAATTGAAAACGCTAATTTGAAATGATAATAATATTTCACAAAATTATTGTTAGTTTATTGTATTTTATAATGACCAACTGCAGCCTTCGTGAGCTTCAGAGATGTCTTAATGATAAAAAAAATGTTACAGATCTCAAACTTTTGAACAGTAGTTTAACACCAGACGTCTGCAGATGGATACATCACTGATAGTGCTGATTCCAATTCAAGTGATGCGATCTGCATATTTTAGCAGTAGCCTGAGGGTCTTAGCAGATGTGCAGTATTTAGTGATCAGGGAGAAGAAGACCCTGAGGTCTGTCAGGACTCACAGATATGAGGTCTGACAGGTAGATGTTTGTGCGTCATAAAGACTTCGTCCTGTTTATCGGAAAGACTGATCTGCTGGCAGATGGATGGAGTGATGTTTGGCATGGAGATGCTGTGGTTGATTGTGTTGAATGGAGAGCTGAAAACCACAAACAGCATCCAGACGTACGTGCCAGGGGAGCCCAGGTGTTTCAGGACATAGAGGAGGATGCTTCAGGCTATGGCACTCTCTAACTGTCAGTTAAATGCTTCCTCATAAACAGACATTTCATATTGATGAGGTTTTGTAGTGATAAATACCATTAATAATGAAACCGCCTTTTGTTTCATGTTCGTTTGACCTTTTTGACTTAAAGAGCAGAATTTGTTTGTTAAGTCCTGCCAACATCATTATCCGTGTGCCATAAAAACCAAAGCTAATTCTAAACTAAAAATAAGTGGCATAAACAAATACAAGCAAAGGTCACTTGGGACATAGAAGTAGTACACAGATTTAAGAATAGCAGACATGAATTCTTAATAGACAAAATCAAGAGCACTATTTTGATCCCTGAAATTTGCTCATGTACTTTTCGGATTTGGCAATGTGGTAATGGCATGTTTTTGTTTATTATACTTTACTATGTTATTCTTTGAGGTGCCTTTGGGTACCAGTACCAGACTAGGAGTGCCACTTTAAATGTTTTTTTTTTTAATGATTTTTTATTTTATTTTGTTAATTAAAAAAAAGCAAATAAATTACTTTACTTTAATAGCAGATATTTATTTATTAGTTTTTATTTATTATTAATAATAATTATTATATAATTATAATAATTATTATTAATAATAATAATAATAATAATAATTATATATATATATATATATATATATATATATATATGTTTATTTAAACCACATTTTAAAAAATGAAAGTAAATACATTTCTATTTAAATTAACAAATACACAAACATTTAAATATTTTTTATTCAATAAAATGGCATTAAAATAAAAATCTGAAAAATGACCCTTTAAATGGATAAATTAATAGACATTTAAATATTATTATATAATTTAAGTAAAAAATGGCCAGTTCGTATAATATGCCGTATGAATATAAGTATTAACATAACATTTGATTGCTTTATTTTTGTTGTACTCCCAGTTCTCTATTGTCTTTTGGCATTTGTTTGTATTCTAACAGAAAACTGACAACCAAGTTGATGAAATAATGGCATTTATTTTTAAATTAACCAATAAACAGACAATATTTTTATTCAATTAAATTGCATTAAAATAAAAATATATGTATATTTTTAAAATGGATAAATTCATAGATATTTAAATATTATTATTTAATTTACGTAAAAATGGCCAGTTTGTATATGCCATTTCTCAGTTCATAAATTAATTTTAATAAAAATATTCATTTTAAATAAAATAAATAATATAAATTAAAATTATATTTTAATGATTGATTTTATGTTGTACTCCCAGTTCTCTATTGCCTTTTGGCATTTTTTTTGTACTCTAACAGAAAAACTGACAACCAAGTTGATTTTGTTATTTACATATAACAAAAATATAATTTGTTTACATATAACGCATTTGAAAAATAAAATTAAACAATTTCTTTTTCAGTTAACAAATAAACATACATTTAAATATTTTTTCAATTAAATTGCATTAAAATTAAAAAAATAAAAAATTACCCTTTTAAATGGATAAATTAATAGACATTTAAATATTATTTAATTTAAGTAAAAAATGGCCAGCTTGTATATGCCATTTCCCAATTTAATTAATTTGAATGAAAAAATGTATTTTAAATAAAATAAATAATGTAAATGTAAGTATTAACATAACATTTGATTGCTTTATTTTTTTAATAAAAAAATAAAAATGTAAATAAATTATTTTTAAAATTAGCAAATAAATATATTGTTTACATAAAACACATTTAGAAAATAAAATTAAACAATTTAAATTTTTTAAATTAACAAACAAAGAGACATTTAAATATTTGAATTCAATTAAATTGCATTAAAATTAAAATACAATCAAACTTACCCTTTTAAATGGATACATGAATAGACATTTAAATATTGTTATTTAATTTAAGCCAAAAATGGCCAGTTTGTATATGCCATTTCCCACTTCATAAATCAATTAGTGAACATTTAAATTAATTTTTGAATATTAAATATAAATTTTAAATAAAATAAATGTAAGTATTAAAATTATATTTGATTGCTTTATTTTTTTAAATTAACAAATAAAAATGTAAATAAATTATTTTTAAAATTAGCAAATAAATATATTGTTTACATAAAACACATTTAGAAAATAAAATTAAACAATTTCATTCTAAATTAACAGACAAAGAGACATTTAAATATTTGTATTCAATTAAATTGCATTAAAATTATAATACAATCAAACTTACCCTGTTAAATGAATACATGAATAGCCATTTAAATATTGTTATTTAATTTAAGCAAAAAATGGCCAGTTTGTATATGCCATTTCCCACTTCATAAACCAATTAGTGAACATTTAAATTAATTTTTGAATATTAAATATTAATTTTAAATAAAATAAACGCAAGTATTAAAATTATATTTGATTGCTTTATTTTTGTTGTACTCCCAGTTCTCCATTGTGTTTTGGCATTTGTTGTACACTAACACAGAAAATCTGACAACGAAGTTGATAAAATAATGACAGCTTACCAGTTGAAAACAAAAGTACCAAAGAACATCTTACTGACATGAAGTGTCTGAGAGTTAGTGATGTGAAAGAGGGCGTTACAGTAAGGTTTGACACATCATGTAAAGTTAGAGAATTGGTTTAGCACTGACTTTCACCGTAAGCACCGCTGATATCCACTAATTTGGATCCAGTGACAGCTATGGCTGAGTCACCGTGTCTTTGACGTGCTCTTGCCGCGCACCCCAATTCTGTCAAATATCGTTGAGAACTTGTATGTTTTTTCACATTAATTCTTTGATGCCTGTGGTAGCGTTAAGCTGGGCTGCAGAACACCACTTTGATTTCTTATTAGCAGTTTGCCGCTAACTTTAGCGCACACACACACACACACACACACACACACAACTATATTTTGTCTTGTTGGCAGGGTTTTAAAGCTGAGCCGATAATCACATTATATCCCGCTTCTGTTATTTAGACAGTCTGTAATTATAGTTTTGCATGTTACTCTAAAAACCCACCAAACAGTAAATTTGCATTTTGTATCTGTTTATGTGAAAGGAAATGACACAGTTTATAGGTTGCCGAGTGCAAGATCAAAATGCTTTAACCCTTGGGGTTCTTCTTTTTCCAGTCACACTCAGGACCTTCACGGTCAAAAGTGACCGGACCCCTGAAATCATTATTTTTTTTTTTTCAGTAAAATCAATCAAATGTATTTTTGTTCAATAATATTTTTTCTTTTTTTTTTGTGGTGTTTTGAGAGAATTTTATGATAATAATTAATATTTATGCAATAATTATGATCTATTTTTTCCCATTGAATATAATAGAAAATTTATATATATATATAATTTTTATTATTTTTTAATTAATGCTGTATTTCAGTTTAAAGTAGACACCTGGCCTATAGAAAACAATTTTTTGAAGTCAGAATGGTGCCATCTGGTGGTGTAGTGAGCATAATTGTCAAGCAATGTCATATTTTAACCACTAGGTGAATGTACTGCTCTCTGTAGAAGGGCTTGTGAATTCTAGTTGTTTTTGCACATATTTGCCTTTGCCTTTTCAGGTTGTGGATTTTAATATATCATATGAGATTATCAAAGACTATTTTTTATTATTATTTGCCAAGTTTTTTGTTTGTTTGATTGGTTTAACTGGTAATTTGAAGCGCCAGTTTTACTTTATAATACAGTCAAACCTGAACATTGCATTAGAACATTTCTGTTACAGTCTCATATTTCCCTGTGTGTGTGTGTGTGTGTTCAAGAGAGAGACATGGTGTGTGACTTTTGCATTTTGGATCCAATGTCTCCCTTTTATTTGATTCATTGATTTTGTTTCACATATTCTCACATTTCTCTGTTACAGTCTCACCAGTCTCATATTTCCCTATGTGTGTGTGTGCGTGTGTGTGTGTGTGTGTGTCTATTTTGCAACCTTGATGGCTTACAGTCTCATGCTTTCATTGCTGTGCACTTTATTTCTTACATTGATTGCTTCTATTTCACACATTTCCCAAAATTAGCTTTTGAAATGACACATTCATTTGTGTGTGTGTGTGCGTGTGTGTGTTTTTGTGTGTATAAGTGTGTGTGTGTGTGTGAGTGTATTGTAGTGTTTTGCACTACTGATGTTTTAGAGAGTCACCCCTTCACTGTTGTGTGCTTTTTTTCTGGATTGTGGCTGATTTGTAGATTGTATGCACAAAAAAACTCTGTATTTTCATATTTTTGCCAATTTCCCATTCATTTCCTATGGCCGGTCATTTTTGACCCGAAGGCCCTGAGTGTGACTATTTTTTTTACGACCACTTAGACTTTTCAAATCCTGTCCCCAATTTTTTTGTGTGTTCATATACCAAGTACCATAAAAGTCACTAAGTTTCGTACCATTCCGATGAAGCTACGATTTTTAATATTTTTTTATTTAAAAAAATCCGGTCAAAAGTGACCGAAGAACCCCAGAGGGTTAAACGAAACTGATCAGTCATAATTTATTCCTTAAGATATTCAGTCAAGCACTGCAAACAGCCTCCATCTCGAAGGAAATAAATCTGTGTGATCTTGAAATATCTCGCTCTGTTTGACTGGAGGTGTCTCTTTGTGAGAGATTGAGCTAAGTGTGGATGTCTGAAGAAACTGTCTAGTGTCTTCTTTGATCATGAATGTTTGCTGCCTACGACTGTCACCTTTTCTTTCTTTGACAGATTTTAGCAAGCTAATTGACTAGTGTACAGTGCTTTTTGCAGGTAACGTTAGGCAGGCATTCTTGGACATGCCGTTTGAAAATTGCAAAGAGACACAGTTAAGTTAACAATATCAAGGTCACAATTTCATACTGATTAACATGTATAGCTTGTGTGCATTGCAAGCTTTGGACCAAAGCGTCTGCCAAATGTATGAATGTAAATGTACTTTCAACTACAAGGAACATTTGCAGAAATAGAGATGAAAAGAGCAGGTGCATATCAATGATGTATGTGTTGCCATACACATTAACAATGTTTTTTTTTTTTGTTTCCAGTCACATGATGGCAGGAGATGTGTTAACATATATACATGCAAGTGGCCAAAAATATAGAAAGAATAAGATGCTTCCATGAGTCACTGCCAAACAGTGACACCTTTGGAAAGTACACCAGATAATATTTCAATTCTTTGACTTTTTTCTAGTGGAAAGAAAAAATGGTAATGTTTGTCATTTAAAGTCAAAATCTATAGCTTTCCTTTTGCTGCAGCTTTGAAAACTCATTAATGTTTGACACCATTGGTTCTTATGTGATCGTCTGCTACGCAGCAAGTGTGAATATGCGTTAGTGTGAGGTAAATTGAAATATTTTACTCACAAGCAATCATATAACTTCAGAGGACTTGAAATATAGTCCTCCAAATCATATGAACTATATAATCTGCAGTGTTACCCCTACCATTATATTAGGGGGGGCGCCCTGACCTTGAAGGTCAAGTTAATTTTATTTTCAATATAGCACCAGATTACAACAGAAGTCATTTAAGGTTACCTTTCCCATAGAACAGGTCCATACAGGTCTATAATCTTTTATTAAACAAACTAAATAACCTTATGGTATTTTTCTTACTTACACGACTGCATGTCATTTCTGTCTCTGCATGGACGCGCGTCTATAATTTCTCCTCCGCATAAACACTGATGGGATTGCGAGTCCATTCATAAAAACGGAATTTACTTTATAGCGCGGAATGCTAAGGAATTCGGCGATTTTTGGATAAATAAATCAAAAGTTGGTCTGTCACTTAATTCGGATTGCGATATGCACTAGTGTCTGTGAATACTGAAACGCAAAAAAAACGGTTTAAATATGAATCCTGCATGTTCCGTTTGGCTCTGTATGTATGAATGGATGGCAGAGACGTGGTTTTGTTTACTACATAAGTACTGAAGCATGTGTGACGCTCGCTGTGATTTTTGGCCTCTGCGCCTCACTATATGACGACATGAACACATAAACTTAATCTTGCTGTGAGAGTCACTTCATGTGAATTTTACCAATTCATTTGAGAAAACTAGCATCATATACTGTATACAGAAACTAAACGGCAACCCGTCAAAATAAAAGTACAGTTTAAAATGTAACAGAAATATATGTCTTGTATTACTTTTGTACAGTAAAATGTAGGTCTTTTTATATTCCTATTTCTGCCAAATTTAAATGAAACAATTACATGATAAAAATAAATATTACTACAAGATTAACCACTTAATTGTAGAAAAAAAATACTACAATTATTATTAAAGGGGTCATCGGATGCCCATTTTCCACAAGTTGATATGATTCTTTAGGGTCTTAATGAAAAGTCTATAATATAGACTTTTCATTAAGTGTAAAACAACACCCTTGTTACCTTGCCAAAATCAGCTCTGC
The DNA here is from genome assembly GCA_012976165.1 of Labeo catla. Classification (NCBI taxonomy): domain Eukaryota; kingdom Metazoa; phylum Chordata; class Actinopteri; order Cypriniformes; family Cyprinidae; genus Labeo; species Labeo catla. The sequence continues at coordinate 14,718 of VONZ01000601.1, forward strand.
AAAAATCATCCCATTCTGAGGGATTGTTCCTTTAAATGCAAATGAGCTCTGCTCACCCCGCCCCTCTCTTCTCTCTGTGGAGTGACCAGCTGCTCCAAGAGATTGTTTACTTTAGCCGCATTTAGTGTGTTTAGCCACGAAACTTGCTAACTAGCACGTTATTAGGAAAGGTGATTGCAGAGATTCATAAAAAAAACCCTTATACTCACTTCTGCTGTAAGTGAAGCTGGATCACGAATGATTTGCTCGAACATAGAAGCATTTATGTAGATCGGGAGGCGCATTCCCTTCACAAACAAATTTAATCCACTGCATCTTCAACAGCTCAGATGTCGGGAGTAAATGACGACCACTACATTCATTATTACATCTAGCAACACAACACCTCAATCGCTCAATCTGAGATATTCTTGTCTAACTTACATCCCTGCCCGGGCATCGAAACAATGGAGGTCTGACTGTGACAGACGATCTGAGGTAAGACGCTTACATCAATCAACTATCATGGGAGCGACCTCTATGGGTGTGACGCCACACCGACAGGCATCTGAGAATGGCTCGATTTGAAAAAGGGGATATTATTTTTACAGATTAATTGAAAATCACTGCATGGATTTTTATCATTATAGGGTAGATGTGTACATACACTGCCAACACACATTAATGTTCAAACAACATGTAAAAGTGAACTTTGCATCCAATGACCTCTTTAAAACTTTTTAAACTAAATATTCACACAATTTTTCTTCCATGTTTTAACAGCAAACCTCTGTTTGTTTGGCAAAAAAAAAAAAAAAAATAATAATAATAATAAAATGGTTTAATTTTCATTTGATTAAAATAATTAATGCCTTCATTTGATTATCAGAAAAATGTAATTAAATTTCTGGGGAAAAAAGAAAAAGATTGCAGGGCCCTGAAATAAATGTTTTCGTTATTACACAGAGTACAGTACAGAATAAAAAGTACCCCCCAAAGCCGTAAACCTAGGGGAAATACTGATTTGTCTATGCTTTTTGGAGCTTGACAGCCTGTGGTCACTTTCTACTGTCATTATATGCAAAATGACAGCTCCATCTAAAAACATGAGTAGGCTTGAATTTTGTATATATTTCATGTAAGAATTCCTGAAAATTTGCCACATTGTAAAAAATATTTACAAATTGCATGCTGTTTTGGCAAAAAAACAGAAGCGATATTTTAGTCTCGTTTGGCAAAGACATTTGAAAATATTTGTTCATACATTCACATGGAAAATAAATAATCTTATTTTTTTCATCACTTGGAATGACTGCAAGAACATATTCACAATTTGTTGTCACTTCAAGGCCTTCTGGGTCTCAAAACTTTTGAGTGGCCTGCTGGCATAAAGCATATTTATCATTCCATCATTTTCTGTTCATACTCTGTTCATTTCTTTTACCAGAACAGTGGGGCATAAACAGATTGTACAATGCAAAATGGCCACCAATATACCAAAATGTAAAACAGTTATGAATTGTAATGAGACTGTTTTGGCAAAAGAGCAGAAGCAAAATGTTAGTCTCATATTGTAATAGGGATTTGGAAACATAAGGGTGAGTAAGTGCTGAGAATATTTTCTTTTTCTTTTTCTTTCCTTTCCTTTTTTTTTTTTTTTGTTTATAATTAATGCTAGTTCTCGCATTTCCTGTGAAGCCTGAACAGAGTATGAGCAGAAAATGATTCAGTAAATAGTCTTTAAACCAGCAGGACGCTCAGAAATAAAGTCTTGAGATCCAGGGGACCTTGAAGTGAAAACAAAGAGTGAAAATGCAAATGTTCTTGTTATGATTCCAAATGATGAAAAAATAAGGTAACTTAATTAAATTTTCACGTGAATGAATGCAAATAAACATGTTTCAAAGCTCAAATAACATGCATGCTGTGATGAAGCCTTTGACTAGATGCATAAAAGACATTTAGAGACAAACAAACAGCTAAAACTTTCTCCTAAGAAAGTTTTTCCTTACTATTACTAAAAGTTTTCTCTCTAACGTTACAAGTTTGGCATCTGTAATCCTTTTTTATGTCTTTGCAATTGCAAGAAGTCTCTTATGCTGACAATGTACTTGTTTACCTAATACAAATACAGTAAAAACAGTAATACTGTGAAATCTTATTACAATTAAAAATAGTGATGTTCGGATCTGTTCACTAATTTAAAAATGACTCTTTTTAAATAGAATTTAAATGTCTTGAGATTCAAGAGAACTTTAAGTAAAAACAAAGAGTGAAAACCCTGCTGAAAAAAAAAACAGCTAAAACCAGCTTAGTTCACTCCCAGAACAAAAATTTACAGATAATGTACTCACCCCCTTGTCATCCAAGTTCATGTCTCTCTTTCTTCAGTCGTAAATTATGTTTTTTGAGGAAAACATTTAAGGTTGTCTCTCCATAAGGTAACGGAATTATGGTGCCCCAAAATTTGAACTTTCAAAATCCAGTTTAAATGCAGCTTCAAGGGGCTCTAAACGATCCCAGCCGAGGAAGAAGGGTATTATCTGGCAAAACGACTGGTTATTTTCTTAAAAAAAAAAAAAAATATTACAATTTCATATACTTTCTAACCTCAAACGCTCGTCTTGTCTAGCTCTACGTGAACTGTTTTTTTCCGGTCATGACAGTTAGGGTACGTCTAAAAACTCCCGTCTAATTTTCTCCTCCATCTTCAAAATCGTCCTCCATCGCTGTTTTACCCTTTTTTTTTTGTAAAGTTGTTTGATCTTCTAAGCATATTTATTTTGTAAACACTGGGTCGGTACTTCAGCAGCGATGTAGGACGATTTTGAAGTTGGATGAGAAAATAAGATGGGAGTTTTCAGACGTACCCTAACTGTCATGAGCGGAAAAAAACAGTTCACACGGAGCTAGACAAGACGAGCTTTCGATGTTAAAAAGTATATAAACTGTAAAAAATTAATAAATAAATAAAAAAACGATCGTTTCGCTAGATAAGACCCTTGAAGCTGCATTTAAACTGCATTTTGGAAGTTCAAACTCACGGACACCACAGAAGTCCATTACATGGAGAGAAATCTGAAATGTTCTTTTTGTCTGAAGAAAGACAGACATGATATCTTGGATGACAAGGGGGTTAGTATATTTTCTGTAAATTTTTATTTTAGTTCTGGAAGTGAACTAATCCTTTAAGCTGGTTGGCTGGTTTTAGCTGGTCATAGCTGGTCAGCAGGCTGGTTTTAGAGGGGTTTAAGCCTCTTCCTTAGCTGGTCAGGCTGGGAGACCAGCTAAAACCAGCTACTTCTAGCTTAACCCAGCTAAGAAGAGGCATCGCATGCACGCAAATTAATTATACAACTAATCTCATATAAAATGTTTATAGGAAACCAGTAAGCAGAGTGTTATTTTTTAAAATGCCATGCATCTCTTCAGTGCTAGCTGTGACAGTCTTAGAAAGCTGTTTTGGAAGCGACTGAGCGCTGTATCTGCTGCGTCAACCAGCAGCCACCAAGAATAAAACCATTGCAGGTGAGTCTGAAACTGGCATGACAGCTTGGGGTGACTGGAGAGGTTTGTAGCAGGTAAAGTAGTTGCAAACTCTAATGCTGATCATCATCACTAAGATGTTGTAACGTCAAACTCCAGGCCTCTAAAATAACATTGTTTGTCTTGTGGCAGTTGCGTGTAGTTATTGCAAGCTGTGTAATGGGGAACAATGAGGACTGTGCTGGGAGATGGTGCATTCTGACAACAAGCCTGAAGGAGATTTCAGACCTACACTCCCTCCGGAGCGCTGGATGTCTGCAGAGAGCTTGGCAAACAGTGGTGTGAGGTCAGTCTGCCTGAGCCAAGTGTTTGGCTGGATTTTCTGCAGATACACCTTGGAAAGCTAGCAAATGATTCAAGGTAACAGGGCCAGAACGGGCCTGGGGAGGTTGTTAGAGGACTTTACAGGGTCACACCAAATCAGTTTTTGTCTTCATGAGCTTTATACATTTTTTGGCTGAATATGCTCACTAATAACTGGTTAGAGCAGTGGATTTAAAAGGGGGTCTAGAGACCTCTGGGGTTGTAGGAGGAAAAGTTAAGAGAAAAAATTCTGAAAACAGCACATGATATTAAATGTACAAAAGTGTATGAATGAAATTGTACAAATGTGAATTCGACCTCCACCAATTTGCCAAAATGTGAAAGAGTTATGAATTCTAATGATACACAAGAGCAACATTTTGGTCTTGATTTGTCATATGGATGTGGAAAAATGAGGGTGAGTAAATGCTGAGAACATTTTCTTTTGTATAATTAATGCCAGTTCTCACAGTTCCTGTGAAACCTGTTCTGGTTAAATAAATAGAGTATAAACAGAACATGATTCAGTAAAGATAATCTTTACGTCGACAGGACACTTTTATTTATTTAAATAAACATTTAAATATTTATTTGCTGAATTTAACATTATTATTTAGTATTTACTACATTATGGTTTATCTTTCTGTCTAGACACTTAAATAATCAATGAAAAGCTAAAACTTTCTCCTCAGGCTTACACTACATTCAAAAGTTTGGCATCTGTAAGATTCAGTAAAGATACAGAAAAAACAATTTAAAAATGACTCTTTTCTATTTTGAAATTTTGAATGTAACATTCCTTTGTTGGTAAAGCTTAATTTTCAGCATCATTACTCCAGTCTTCAGTGTCACATGATCTTCAGAAATTATTCTGATATGCCGATTTGATGCTCAAGGTTTTTTTTCCCCTTTTTAATATTATCAGTTGAAAACAATTGTACTGCTTCATTTTTTTCAGGATTCTTTGATGAATAGAAAGTTCAAAAGAACAGCATTTATTTGAAATAGAAAAAGTAACATTATGAATGTCTTTAGTGCAACTTTGATCAAGTTAACGTGTCCCTTCTGAATAAAATGATTAATTCCTTTCAAAAAAGACATGGAAGTGTATTGTATATATCAGTGGTGGTTAGAAAAAAGCTTAGAGAGCAAATATTTTCCAGATAATGGCTCTATCTCCTTTTATAGACGGCTGTGAATAGGAGGCCCAGCTGCGTAGACCGTGATGATGCACTCAGTCCAGACCGCTGATGTCTAACACACAGCTGTGGCTTCTGCGTGTGCGGCACGTGGCTGTCCGGTCACCTGTACCTGTGAGGGTGTTCAGATGCACAGTACGATAGAGCAAAATATAGATGGTAAGCAGCAGAGACTGCACTTTTGGTTGTTGTCCAAGTGTTGTGTCTGGACTCCATGAGGTTTGCAAAACACGGACTTGAAATATTTTTAGCAGAAGCATTTTGAAAACCTCTATATAGGTATTTTGCATTAGGCAAATGTAGCACCTGACATTTCAAAGTCAACTGAACACTCAAATAAGACCTACAGGATGTGAACTGTTCTCTACTTTTATTTTCTGTTGATATATACATATATAAAAAATAAGGGCATATGTACAATGGTAATAAATATCAACTTTTTGTACAAGCAAAATAAGTTACTTAACATAATTACCTAAAAAAAGAAAAAAAAAACAAACATAACAGCAAGATTTTTTTGAAAGATATCTCAAATTGCAAGAAAAGAGAATTTCGTAATACAAAAACTCACAAAGTAACAGCAGATTTAAAGCCACGTGAGATGAAATGAACCGAGATGACCGTATTTTTTTTTTCTAATCGAGCAGGAAATACTGGTCAGTACAAAAAAAAAGCCATGCATGATGCAACAAGCATATGCAACACTTCTGGTTGCTCAGTGAAATTAGACAGGCTTATCAAAGCGATTAGTGAAATTAAGAACGGTGAAATCTCACAATTTCGAGAGAGTCAGAAGCCCACCCTGAGAAGTCCTGGCAGAAAGGATTGGGTCCTTGTTAATCTGACATTTCTCAGCGTTCTTTTTAGTACAAAGATCTTTTCTGGCAAGTGTAAACTTCGCTCTTATGCAGTGCGGCGCACACTAGATCGTAGACTAGAAAAGAGCCGATGACAGAATGGAAAGCCGCTTGAGAAAATCGTAAAGCTCTCATGCCACAAAGAATAGCATTCCACCAAAACAAGAGTAGTAGTAACAAAGATTTCAGACAACACTTCTGAGTTCTGTGCAATGGACAAATTCCAAAACATAAAATAGAGAATAAAAAGAAACGAAAAACAGGAAACAGAAGAAACATGTCTGCAGTCTGCTTTGGCTTCACCCTAGGTGAAGAGGCACAGGTACAAAAACTGCCTATTTTTTCTTCCTCTTTTGGAATACATGAGACTATTGTTTTCTTGTTGAAACTTATACAATATATTTTGTAGAACATCATGCAACAAAGTATGGATCCGTGATGAGCATTGGAGTGCCTCTCCACCTGCGGGGTCACAAAAAATCAAAATCTCCTTCATTTGTCTTCACAATCAAAGTCAACGGAATGAAAAGTCCTCTGCTTTCTGTTTTCACCCTGTTTTTGTATTTAGTCTCTGTTTAAGAGTCGCAAGGCCCACTCTGAAAGAGAAAAGAGAAACAAAGTCAGTTTACAGCTTTTATATCTTAGTTAAACAAAATCAAGCTGATACAGTTGAGGTCAAAAGTTTACCATCCCCCTTTCAGATTCATTAAAAATGTGTTTTTTTTGTTTTTTTTTGTTTTGCTTTGTTTTGTTTAGTGACAACTGTTCATGAGTCCCTTGTTTGTCCTGAACAGTTAAACTGCCTGTGAAAACACAATGCATTAAAGGAGAAGTTCACTTCCAGAAAAAAATTTTACAGATAATGTACTCACCCCCTTGTCATCCAATTGTCATCATGTCTTTCTTTCTTCAGCTGTAAAGAAATAATGTTTTTTGAAGGAAACATTTCAGGATTTTTCTCCATATAATGGACTGGTATGGTGCCTTAATTTTGAACTTCCAAAATGCAGTTTAAATGCGGCTTCAAACGATCCCAAATGTGGTTGTAAATGATCCCAGACGAGGAAGAAGGGTCTTATCTAGCGAAATGATCGGTTATTTTCGTTAAAAAAATACAATTTAAATACTTTTTTAATCTCAAATGCTCGTCTTGTCTTGCTCACCATGAACTGTGTATTCTAGCTCAAGACAGTTAGGGTATGTCGAAAAACTCCAATCGTATTTTCTTCCTCAACTTCAAAAATCATTTCAAAATCATCCTACATCACTGCAGAAGTTCCGACCCAGTCTATGCAAAGTGAACATGCAAAGAAGATCAAACATCGTTTACAACCGCATTTGGGATTGTTTGAAACCACATTTAAACTGCATTTTGGAAGTTCAAAATCGGGGCACCATATCAGTCCATTACATGTAGAAAAATGTTTCCCTTAAAAAACATAATTTCTTTACAGCTGAAGAAAGAAAGACGTCATCTTGGATGACAAGGGGGTGAATACATTATCTGTCAGTTTTTGTTCTGGAAGTGGACTTCTCCTTTAATAGCCGGGGGGTGAAAACTTTTGAATTTGAAGATCAGGGTAAATTGAACTTATTTTGTCTTCTGGGAAACTATCTTCTGTAGCCTCTGAAAGGCAGTACTAAATGAAAAAATATATATATTTAGGCAAAATAAGGAAAATGTACATATCTCCATTCTGTTCAAAAGTTTATAGTCCCCGGCTCTTAATGCATCGTTTTTCCTTCTGGAGCATCACTGAGTGTTTGAACCTTCTGTAATTGTTGCATATGAGTCCCTCAGTTGTCATCAGTGTGAAAAGATGGATCTCAAAATCATACGGTCATTGTTGGAAAGGGTTCAAATACACAAAAATGCTGAAAAACCAAAGAATTTATGGGACCTGAAGGATTTTTATGAAGAACAGCGGGCAGTTTAACTCTTCAGGACAAACAAGGGACTCATGAATAACTATCACTAAACAAAAAAACAGCTGTGGATCATTCAGGTAACAAAACAGTATTAAGAATCAAGGGGATGTAAACTTTTGAACTGGGCCATTTATACAAATTAAGCTATTATTTTCTCTTCTGGACTATATGTAAACATCTTTCATGTGAAGTATTTTATTCAGGTCAGTACTAAATAAATAACAAGCATTTTGTATGATCCCTCTTATTTTGGTAAAATAATTAACATTTTTAATGATTCTGAAAGGGGGATGTAAACTTTTGACCTCAACTGTACATGGTTATTAAGTGTTTTGTGGTCGTTTTTTATAGATTTAAACAAAAACATATACAAATTATAAAAAACTTTGTGTTTTTTTTTTTTTTTCATAAAAACATTTATATAATTTGTTGGTTTTATCACGATCGTTTAAAAGTTTGGGGTCTTTAAAGACATTAATACCTAACAAATATTTTTAGTTTCAAATAAATATGGTTCTTTCAACCTTCATGTGACACTGAAGACTAGAGTATTGATGCTTTGCATCACAGCCATAAATTGCATTTTAAAATAGATTTAAATAGAAAACAATTTATTTTAAATTGTAATAATATTTCACAATATTCCGATTTTTACTGCATTTTTGAACAAATAAATGCAGCCTTAATGAACATAAGAGACTTCTTTCAAAAATATGAAAAATTCTCCAAACATTTTGAATGGTAATGTATAATTTCAAACAAACTAGGTCTCACATCAGGTAAGCATCCCAAATAAAAGGTACAATTTTGGTGTATTCTTACCTGTGTTTGATCAGCCGTAGCCTTTTTCTTTCAGTCTGGACTTATTTGAAAAGTCCAGCTCCTTGTCTTTGAAGAATCCCTTTCATTGAGAACAATTCGGCTTCAGAACGTGGGCAGAGTCTTCTATACCATTCCAGAAGTTTCATTCCATCATGTGGCTTCATTCACCTGGTTTATCATGTAGGCAAACACTGGGGTTGTACTTGATTTGGCAGTTCAAGCCAAATATATACAATAATGCACTTGCTGTCACATCCAACACAGTCTTAGTACAACATTCTGTTCACACCTTCCTCATGCTACTACCACTGGTAATCCTTTCACATTTCAGATGAAACTATTAATCATAAAAAAGAAGAAGAAGAAGAAATCCTCCTTCAACAGTTGCAATAAACAGACATGGAAAAACCTCACAATATATTAGTGCTGCAAGTCTCAGTACACATTCTCAGAAAAAAAGACAATGTTTAAAAAAAGTTCTTGAGCTGTAAAGAAAGAAAGGCAAAGCATTTGTTCATTATTCAAGTCCTGTTTCGCTTTTACAGCTCACTCGGTTGTTTTTTTCCCCCTCTCTTGTCTTTAATAATTCCTCCTCTGCTTTCCTCGTGAGAGAAGAGCGTGATTGTCATCTAGCGATTTGAGTTTAAGCATGTCCTCATCTCCTCTCTCAAGCGTTACCCATAAAAGGGCGCAAAAAATGTGTCCAAACACCTGAGGCAAGCAACCTCCAGACGTCAAAAATAAGCTCTGTATCCTCCAGCTTGCCAAATGATTTGGATCCGTTGTCAGACGCCTGCAGACTGACGGCTACATTTGGCTGGTTGGGTTCCTCTCAGAGATGTACCTGCGTTCGCCTGTTAGCCAAGATCAACACGAGGCCCTGTCGGTCTGGTCCTTTAAATACAGACATATACAAAAGCTTTGCGAGTTGTGTTCAGTCTCGGTTGAGTGTTAGTAGTGTGAGAACCAGAATAATCCAAGGGAATGTCATGAAGCACGGTGGCCTTATGGCACGGGAGATGTTCGCCACGGCAAAGAAGTGTTGACAGAAGAAATAGGTTGCGAGTAGGATGAAGAGAGTTCCCCAAGCAGGAGGGAGGTAGGTGAGGTTTTCTGTGTTCTTCCTGTGAGATCTACACAGAAGACTCCTCAGGATTGGCGTCGGGAAGCACGCTCCTCTGCTGGAGAGTTTTCCGGAGCTCCTCTTTGAACGGACTGGAGTAGTCGTTCTCTCGGCCGCCTAGGCCGAGTCCGCTTCCCATCCCGATTCCCATTCCTGATCCCATGCTTGTTCTCTCCTCTCCGGCCGTGCTCAGATTCAGGCGAATGTATCCGTTGGTGCCTGAGTTTCGAATGTTGGTGAGACTCAACCTGCTTGGCGAGTGAATGGGCTGACCGGGAATGGCGCTCGGAGATGCCGTGCTTCCGGTGGAGCACATTGCGTGCCCAGGCACGATTTTCAGCGAGCCGTCCGAGTAGTAATAATTCGCCCCCGTTTCCCAAAAGCGATCTTCATCGTTCGCCATCTTGCTTGGCACAAATGACGGCCGGGTGGGAGGCTCTTTGGGTAATGTAATGGGGTACACCAAAGTACTCTCCAGCGGCTTCATTTCCGCCCCTTTGCCCAGTGCTAACTTCAGTCTTCTGCGAAGGTACAGCGATGCGATTAGCAGCAACAGGCAAGCTGCACCCAAAGTGATCACTAGGACCCAGAACAAGCCCATGCTGCCATCAGGAGCACGGGCCTCCATGAAGACGGGCGCGCTGGCTACCACCGCGACCTGGTATCTTTCCATCTGGAACTTCACGCCCTGCTCCTCAGAGTAGCAGATGTAGCGACCCGCTTGTAAAGGACCGGCTTGGGGGATAACGAGGGCGTTGAGGGCTCGGTCGAATCGTGGCCCCATGCTGTCACCTTCCACCAGGGCGAGCTCACGTTCGTTTAGCTCCCAGAAGGGCTGGGCCAAGTTGGAAACCAGATGGCAGGGCAATACCAGATCCGACCCAACAACCACAGTCACATTTCTCAACCTAGAATGATCTGGGGAGGAAATAACAACAGCATTAATATATTTCATATTTAAAATAATAAAAATAAATAAAGTATAATAATACAGTCTTTATTTTTTAGATTTTGCATTTTTAGCAATAGTTTCTGTTAAAAAATGTAGTTTTTCTTCAGCTGTTGACAATGGAAGCCCATTTTTTGTCACTGAATAAAAGACTATTGCGACTTTTTTCTCACAATTCTTTTTTCTTAGAAATAGAGTCATTAAGTCAGAATTTTGAACTCGCAATTCTTTTTTCTCCTCAAAATTAGACTTTATAACTGATAATTCTGATTTAAAAAGTTTTTAATTGCCAATTTTGAGGGGGAAAAAGACTGTTCTCAGAATTGTAAGTTTATATCTCACAATTCTGACTTAACTCAATTCTGACTTAATAACTAACTATAAAGTCAGAATTAAGATAGAAACTCACAATTCTAAGAAAAAAGTCACAATTGCAAGGTTTAAACTTGCAAAAAAAAAAGTCAGAATTGCTAGTTTTTATCTCACAATTCTGACTACATCAAGCAATTGAGAGTTAAATAGTCAGAACTGCTAGATATAAACTCACAATTCTGACTTTTTTCCCCTCAGAATTGTGTGATATAAAGTCAGAACTGTGAGCTACAAACTAGCAATTCAGATTTTTTTCCCTTAGAATTGGGTGATATAAACTCACAATTGCAAGTTATAAAATCCATATTTGAGGGGAAAAAATGGTCTGATATGTTCTCAGAATTGCAAGTTTATATCATAATTCAGACTTCAAGTCCCAATTGTGTATTATAAAGGCAGAATTTTAAGATATAAAAGTCATGACTGTGAGATATAAATTTGCAATTCTGAGAAACAAAGTCAGAATTGTGAGTTTATATCTTGCAATTCTGACTTTATAACTTGCAATTGCATTTTATCTCTCTCAATTCTGAGAAAAAAATATCAGAATTGCGAGATGTAAACGCACAAATGCAAGAAAAAAAAAGTCAGAATTGTGAAACAGTCGCAATTACCTTTTTACATTTTTTATTAAATTTTTTAAACAGGCTTCCATAGTATGTGTAGAAAGCAAGACTATATCTATATATCTATATTTATCTGTATCCATCTATCTATCTATACATATATAAATATATACACACATAGTAATCTCTACTATGTGATTAATAGTAGTAGTCAATGTCCCTAAAAGTTCCTAACGGAAACCCGCTCACTAGAGGGGGGCCTGCAGGGGGCAGCGTAAGTCTGACGTACCGGGACTGGGGATGGAGAAAGGCTTATCAAACTTGGCTTTTCCTCGGTTGAACCGCTCCAGCATGAGGTCCTGCGAGAGTGTGGATGTGGAGCTGTGGGGGGAGCACAAATATTGACAATGTGTCATAAGGCTGTTAGACACACTGCTATAGGGATGCAGCATAAAAGTACAAAGAGAGACCTGTGGAGGACAACAGAGGGGGTTTTGCCTTTGCAAAACGATGGCGGAGGAGAGCAAGAGTAGAAACAGAAAGGAGAGACATGTCTAAAGGAGCGGATGTTAGTGGCAGAACTAACTAAAAGATAGATGAATTTACCCGCGGTGGAGGTCGATGCGGACACACGCGCGTCCCTCGCTGTCCCAGGCGCAGTACGGGTCTCGGGACAGCAGGCAGTCTGGCTGTGAATGGTACCGGCTGCAGTTTGCCAAGGGCAGCTGAAGAACCTCAGAGCGTGAGCCAATGTACAAATACTTCTGTGGAGAAAGAACGGGAAAGATTCAGGAATAAATGAAGGAAAACAATACAAGCAAGTCAGTTATTTTCAGTTATCAGTGCATTGTTTTCCTTCTCGGTTTGAACAAAACCAGTTAATGCTAGTCAGGCAGGAGAGCTAGGTTCAAAGAGATTGGCTCAGCGAGAGAACAGATCAGAAATTACTTTGCTGTGCGAGATGGTGAGGCTGTCCACCGGTTGCTGCCGATCAAACAGCTGGATCTCTTCTATCACATGAGCCTCTGAACCCAAAATCACGACACGCTGGAGCCATCCGTCCGCTGAACGACAAACAATGAGAGCGGGAGGAAAGATGGGGGGATAGAATATTCAGTAAGGGAGAAATAATGGAATGGGGACGGAGAGGGGGAAAAGGCAGAGGAGAGACAAATAGTCCATTAATGCATCATCAACACATGGCATATTTCTCCGTCATTGGATTTTAGGAACAAGGTTACGCCGATTACCGGCAGGAAAATTGAATACACCCCAGCTGGTGCCGTGACCTATCATAACTCCTTATGTGTGTGTTTTTGTGTGTGTGTGCTTTATCCTGTTCTCTCACACACAGTGCTTGTCACAGATAATGTGCCACTGACCCCTCTCTCAGTCTGGGAGAAAAAGGGAGAGAGCGGAAAAAAGGGATAACGGAGGAGAGTGGAAGAGCTACAGGGTGTGCTTTACAAATCCACCCTGCCACTTTTGCTCATGTCAGAGTATCTATGTTCACTCTTAATCCTTAATCCAAGACTCTGATTTTCTCTGCCCCACACACACACACACACACACACACAAACAAACCCACAATCTGCCTCAGGTGCTGCCTGCACTCAAAACAGCTAATGCTAGTTGATATTAGGTTTAATCTTATATGAATGTATAGGAGGAGGGGTATATTTTATTTTTAACCATTTTACTTTCATTAGTAATTGTTAATAGTCCTGCAGTGTGATAAATACATATTAAAAGGTTTTTAAACAATTACTTTTTTTAAAACTATAATGTAGTTTCTCAATTAATATATGATGTAAAACATTTTTTATAAGAATAATGTTAAATAGTGCTGCAGTATGACAAATAAATTTGTAAAAATGCACTTATGTATATTATAATACATATTTTATAATAATATTTATGCAGTTTCTAAACTATGATGTCATAAAACCCTTTTTGTCTTCACTAGTGATTTTACATCGTTCTGTGGTGATAAAAACTTTTAAGTATACATAAATAGACAAATAAAAATGTTTTAATAGTAATTTTAAATAATCCTGTGGTATGGTAAATTTATTTTTTTAATTTTAAATATATCTAAAAACGTATAATTTATTATACAAATATATTTTATAATAATATTCATGTAGTGTCTAAATTGTCATTAAACCCTTTTTGCCTTTACTAGTCATTTTAAATGGTCTTGAGACATAAAAATACATTTTTAAAGTTTAAAAATATTTTAAAAAATACATATAAAATATAAATTATTATATGTATTATAAAAATATATAATTTAAATCATATATTTTATAATACAGTTTTTACTAACATTCAGCATTAAGTATAGCAAATGCATTTTCAAAAAAATAAAAATAGATTTGAAAATCTATACTTTATTATAAAAATATATTTTCTAGGAATATTCATGCAGTGTCTAAATTGTCATAAAAACCTTCTGCCTTCACTAGTAATTTTAAAAAGCCTTGAGACATAAAAATAAATTTTTAAAAGTTTAATAATATATTTTAAAGCATGTTTTATAATAAAAAATATTTTATAATAACATTTAGCATTCAGTATATCAAATGCTTTAAAAAAAACAATTAGAATATATTTAAAAAATAAACTTTATTATAAAAATATATTTTATAACAATATTCATGCAGTATCTAAATTGTCATTAAACCCTTTTCGCCTTCACTAGTAATTTTTAATAGTCTTGAGACAGAAAAAATACATTTTGTATGTATAAATATATTTTAAATCATATATTTTATAATAAAAATATATTTTATAATAACATTCAGTATTAATAATTCAGTAAATAAAAAATATTTAAAAATCTGTACTTGTTTAAAAAATTTATTTTATAATAATATTCATGCAGTGTCTAAATTGTCATAAAACCCTTTTTGCCTTCACTAGTAATTTTAAAGTCTTGACACATAAAAAAAAGTGTAAAAAGTGTTTTAGTGTAAAAATACATTTTAAATCATATATATCATAATAAAAATATATTTTATAATAATTTTCATGCAGTGTCTAAATGGTCTTAAAACCATTTTTTAAGTGTAAAATATATTTTGAAGCATGTATTTTATAATAAATATATATTTTATAATACCACTCATTAAGCCTCTTAATTAATATGATGTTTAATATACTGTTAAATTACAACTGAATACTAATTATTAAAAAATGGCAAATTGTTTAAAATGTCACTCACCTTTGTGAAAATCTTTTTTTAACCAGGTTAAGGCTAGGTCTTTGTCTTTTGTGTGCAATTGGTTCAACACTAGACTCACTGGATGCTTTAAAAAGACGCACACACACAGTTGAGCCTTGAGTGTGAATGTGTTTATGTGAAGTTGCCAAGGCCAAATACATCTTTTCAATTTTTATTTGAAGGACTGACCTTCCTGCATGACAGGAATCAATTGGCGGAGGTGACTTTCCCACTTAGCTACAACATTATGGCTAATAAAATGCTTTCTTTGGCTGCTCTATTCACACTTGTGCACAAAAGGACAAAAGACCAAGGAAGACATTGCAGGAAACCATCAACTAACCCTCTTGACAAAGAAATATTGCTTTTATTTGCTGTATAATATTTTGTGCATGAATCCATTTACACATTTCACTTTCAATAACATACCTGTGCCTATGAAGAGCATGTTGTAGGATCTCTGGTCCAGTGAGCTCACTCTGTCCACAGCTAGTCGAGTGAAGTTGATCCCTTTAGTAAGCAGCAGGGGGCGAGCTTCCGCCCGGTCTTCCATTAGCGGATGCTTCTTGGCAAAGTTTAGCGTAGCGTCCGGCAGCTGTAGAGAACTGTTGTAGCCGTTCTCCCTGTCAAAGTTTGTAATGCACTGTGGAAAGAACAAGAAAGGAAAGTCTTTTGAGTTGACTAGGGATTTTAACTTAATAACTTAAAGGATAGTTCACCCAAAAATAAAAATTCTGTCTTTAATTACTCACCCTCATGTTGTTCTAAACCCGTAAGACCTTCACTCATCTTCAGAACACAAATTAAGATATTTTTGATGAAATCCAAGAGCTTTCTCACCTTGCGTAGACAGGAATGCAACTAAAATGTTCAAGGCCCAGAAAGGTAGTAAGGACATCGTTAAAATAGTCCAATTTTACTTCCATGTCAGTCTCTGTCACCCATTCACTGTTCAACTGTAATAAAATTGGACTATTGTAACGATGTCCTTACTACCTTTCTGGGCCTTGAACGTATCAGTTGTGTTGCTCTCTACGCAGGGTCAGAAAGTTCTCAGATTCATCAAAAATATCGAAAGAACGAAGGTCTTAAAGATTTGAAACCTTATGAGGGTGAGTAATTAATGACAATTTTCATTTTTGGGTGATATATCCCTTTAATATAACACATCATATGTGGCCCTGGATCACAAGACCAGTCGTAAGGGTCATTTTTTCGAAATTGAGATTTATACATCATATGAAAGCTGAATAAATAAGCTTTTCATTGATGTATAGTTTGTTAGATACAACTATTTAAAAATCAGGAATCTGAGGGTACAAAAAAATCAAAATATTGAGAAAATCACCTTTAAAGTTCTTTAAATAGTGTTCTTAACAATGCATATTACTAATCAATAATATCTTAATGATTTTTGCCACAAAAAAAAAATCAATAATTTTGACCCATACAATGTATTTTTGGCTATTGCTACAAATAAACCCCAGCAACTTAAGACTTAAATATTTTTAAACAACATAATACAATGTAAAATACACCCCACTTAATAAAGAAGAAATAAGAAGAAAGAATTATAGGAAATTACGTGTTCTTTTAACTTGGTCCAAGGAAAAGCAAAGCGTTTTTGTATTTCAGCGGCATAAATTTCTGCCTTTCATTTTTAATTAATATAAATTCTAAGAATCCTGAATGCAATTTCAAGATTTTTCTTTTGCTCACCAAGGCTGCATTTATTTGATCAAAAATACAGCAAATACAGTAATATTGTAAAATATTATTTCAATTTAAAATAATTGTTATATATACATATATATATATATATATATATCTATATCCTAATGACCCCAAATATTTGTAAATAGTATTTTCAGTTCAGTTATGAATGGTACAGTATTGCATTCGGCTCCCAAACTCTGGAATAACCTTCCTGATAACGTTCGGGCTTGGGACACACTCTCTCTGTTTAAATGTAGAAAGACACATCTTTTTAGCCAAGCATTCAAATAATGCATCTCATAAACTTTTACTGCAATTATATCTGATCAAACGCACATTATTAATCTTTTAGCCCTGGCTGAACAAATGTTTCTTTGCTTGGTTTGAACAGCAGCTACGCTAATTATGTTCCTATTTGTTCTCTGTTTCTGCCATGGGATTGACATCCCGTGGTAACTAGGAATTCACAAGCTTCAGTGTGGATCCAGAACACTTAAGAAGAGATGATGCCAGCCCCTCAGAGGACTTCAGATGAAGCCAACCCTAAAACAACAAACAGCACTACGGAAGTTTGCTACTAATTCATAGTCTTCTTTGTCTGTTTGATTACGCAATTAATTGATCTTTACCATACATCTCTGCCATATGTACATCAGCTTGACATAGTCACCAATAGTAACCTACTACTAAATATTGTAAAAACTTTAATTTGCTGTAAAGTTGCTTTGCAACGATATGTATTGTGAAAAGCGCTTTACAAATAAATTTGAATTGAATACAGTATGGAAACCTATTATTGTGACTTTCTGACTTTACTTTTCTGACTTGTTTTTCTGCGAATTCTGAGATATAAACTGGCAATTATGAGAAACAAAGTTGCAATTCTGACTTTATTTCTTAGAATGGCTCATTTATACAGTATCTCGCAATTGTCACAATTCTGAGAAAAAAAGTCAGAATTCAAGTCAAACTCGCATTTGTCTGAAAAAGACTTGCGAGTTTATATCTGGCACTTCTGACTTCATAACAAGCAAACATTATTTTATTTTTATTTCAGTGGCAGAAACAGGCTTCCATAGTCCAGAGCCCTTTGCTTTATCTTAAAATATTTATATGTTTGTGATCCTGAACCACAAAACCAGTCATAAGGGTCATTTTTTTTAAATTGACATTTATACATCATCTGAAAGCAAAATAAATAATAGGTTTGTTAGAATAGGACAATATTTGGGTGAGATACAACTATGTAAAGGAATCTGAGGTTGCAAAAAAAACAAAGAAAAAAATTCTTTAAAGTTGTCCAAATGAAGTTCTTAGCAATGTATATTTCTAATCAAAAATTAAGTTTTGATATATTTACGGTAGGAAATTGACAAAGTAATTTCATGGAACATGGTCTTTACTTAACATCCTAACGATTTTTAGCTTAAAAGAAAAATCGACCATTTTGACCCATAAAATGTATTTTTGGCTACTGCTACAAATATACCCGTGCTACTTAAGGTCCAGGGTCACATAAAAAGTATTCCAAATCACCTTTTCTGATATAACATACTCCCACTCAAAATCTTTAAGATATTTATAAAGTGCTGCAATCCTACAGGACACTCATTAAGTTTTGATTTACGGGGTGAAAAATTACTGAATGCACAAAAATCTATTTTTAGCTGAGTGCTTAGTCACGGACGCCTTCTCGGCCTCCCATCACAACGGCTGCTAAGCTCACCGCTCCAGGTCGTGGACTGGGCACGGTGCCAGTGTATCGGCCCCATCGCTGAGACGACTCCCTGTATTCCTTATACGGCCCGTCGAACACATTCTTCACCTCTCCGATCTGGTACTGACACACAGCAGATACATCCACATCCCCCCTGAGAGAGAGAGAGCAAGGGATGAAGAAAAAGAGAGGAAAAAAGTCAGCCAATCTGAACTAAATGACTGCGCTACATTGGCTGGTTTATTACAGTAATAGCCTTACTGTCAACATAATGACAGTGCAGCATTTTCTACACTTGAGGAACACGGCTGGATGTTTGGCACGGTGACACTTTTATATGAGCAGAGGACAGTGCGACTTTCACAACTACGTCAGGAGGCGGAAGAGAGAGAAATATTTATGACACGGACAGGCATGGCAGGAGGGTTCACTCACCACTGCGCGTGGAAGATGCCGTAGAAGCTTGTGCTCCTCCAGTCCGCCCCAGGCAGGGTGAAGACAGCACGCAGGTTATTGAAGGTGATGTGGCGCTCGGGGAAAGAACACATCAGCCGAGCCTTCTGGAAGGTGGTCCACTTCTTCTGTAGGGTCCGTGTGCCGCCCAAGTCTCCCTGAAAAATGAAGCAAGAAGCCATTTAACAGACATTTTAGTTCAAAGCGACTCGCAGGACACTTCATACAGGAACAATCGCCCTAGAGCTAAATTCACTCAGCAACCTTCTGCTCATATACTTCTAATGTATATGAGTTCAGAAGTTATTTTCTCATCTTACACATGTGCTACAAGCACCACAGTGAGATCATGGTGAGAAACAGATTTCTCAATTAAAATTGTTTAATTAACCCTTTTTTTTTTGTAAGTCTAAAAATATATTTAATAATGTAAAATTGATTATAAACAACAAATACAAATTTAAAAAAATAAATACATTTATTAAGTTTTTAAAAAGTTTTTTAAAATAACTCCACCAGTAATACGACAGAATTCCTTTTAGTAATTTTAAATAGTTCTGCAATGACAAATACATTTTAGAAAGTATAAAAATATATTTGAAACCATATATACACACACACACACATATATATATATATATATATATATATATATTAAATGCTTTAATCAAGAAACTTCTGGTCTTATTTTTTGAACAGTAAGATTTTTTATGTTTTTAAAGACGTTTCTTCTGCTCACTAAGCCTGAATTTATTTGTTTTAAAGTAAAGCAAAAACAGTCAAATTTAGAAATATTTTTTAAATTTACAATAAATGTTTTTTTAATTGAATATGTTTTAAAATGTAATTTATTCCTGTGATTTCAAAGTTTTAGCATCATTACTCCAGTCACACGATCTTTCAGAAATCATTCTAATATTCTGATTTCCTGCTCAAAAAAAACAAACAAACAAAAAAAAAAACATTTATAATAATAATAATAATAATAATAATAATAATAAACAGCTGAGAAGATTTTTTTGGTTGCTTTGATGAACAGAAAATTCAAAGGAACAGCATTTATCTGAAATAGAAATCTTTTGTAACATTATAAATGTCTTTATCATCACTTTTAATCAATTTAAAGTATCCTTGCTAAATAAAAGTATTCATTTCTATAATTTCTTAACCAAAATAATACTGACTCCAAGCTTTTGAATGGTATAATGTATAATGTTACAATTTTTTTTTTAATTTCAGATAAATGCTAATCTTTGGATAATAATAATAATAAATGTTTCTTGAACAGCAAATCAGCATATTAGAATGATTTCTGAAGGATCATGTGACACTGAAGACTGGAGTAATGATGCTGAAAATTCAGCTTTGATGACAAGAATAAATTACATTTTGAAATATATTCAAATAGAAAGCCGTTATTTTAAATAGTAAAAATATTATACAGTATTACTGCTTTTGTTGTATTTTGGATCAAAAAAATGCAGGAGAGAATTCTTTAAAAACATTAAAAATCTTACTGTTCACAAACTTTTGACTGGTAGTTAGGTGTATATGCTTTCAGAGTTTACTCTTTCACACACCTTACACACACGAGCCACCCGCGCCACAGTCAGATCGCTGTCACAGTCCAGCTCCACCGCTCTCTCACTGAAGAAGAAGTAGATCTTATCGTCGTCTCCATCTTTGCTGTTGCGGCTCTCCCGGACCAACGCCGAACCCACAAAGTTTGGCTCTGTACCAGACAACAGAGAAAGATATGGAAGGATGTGTTAGAATTGGGGACACAGCGCTTAACAGATAAGAGGCTGGTGGTTACTTGATGAACAGATAAAAGATCACAAGTTTTCACCTTGGGACATTGTTTATTGAGTTGAATTCGGATTAACCCTGTTGGAAGGATCAGGACTATGTTCCCTGTACATTGCTTAATACAGAATGTCTGAGATAATACCTTGTAGACCAGATCTTTTAACTGTGATAATTCCTCTCTGGATGATTCGGTTCTTCAAACACATGCTTGGATTTGATTAAAGGGTTACTCCACCCCAAAATTAACATTTTGTTATTAATCACTTAAAACCCCCATGTCGTTCCAAACCCGTAAAAGCTTTGTTAGTCTTCGGAACACAATTTAAGATATTTTGGAGGAAAACCGGGAGGTTTGTTACTGTCCCATTATCTTGCCAAGTAAATACCACTGCCAAGGCCCAGAAAAGTATGTAAGACGTTGTCAAAATAGTATAATTGCCATCAGTAGTTCAAGAATAATTTTACGAAGCCACAAGAATACTTTTAGTACGGAAAGAAAACAAAAATAACGACTTTATTCAGCAATTCGTCTCCTCCGCGATCGCGTCACCGTAGCGCAGATTAGGTAGATAAATGTTATGTTTTATAGTTTATACCACTGTAATTCCATCAGTATATGATTCTACCATTAGTCTTTCATTTTATCTGTGTAGATAGGTTTTAAACTTAAGCTAATTTTAACGATTTTTTTTCATTTGTACAAACATATGTCTGCTGTTAGCAACAGCACCTCAGGTAGCACTGAGAATAGAGACGATGTGAAACGAACAATGTAACGTTAGTATTGCCTAAACATCGTCCTCATAATCCATAAATTGTACTTAAATAAATGAATGCCGTTTTGCGCCGTCTTGTTTACGTTCTCGGCTACGGCGGTGTAAACAGCTTACTTCCGGTCATCGTAGCCTTTCCATTGGAAGCTGTTGCTTAAAGTCCCATCTGCTGGGCGCAAACTGCGTACGTCGTTTTGTGTCAGCTGCGTCACGCGGATACGCTGTTTTCGTTCGAATCAAAGCGTAAATAAACGTAGAAAACGTATCCGTGTGGTGTGGCTGACAGAACAGCGTGCGCTATTTGTGTCCGGCGTATACTCTCCAAAATGGCGCTACAGTGACGCGGAGGAGACGAATTGTTGAATAAAGTCGTTATTTTTGTTTTCTTTGCATACAAAAATATTCTCGTAGCTTCGTAAAATTATTCTTGAACCACCGATGGCAGATGGACTATTTTGACGACGTCTTTCATACTTTTCTGGGCCTTGACAGTGTTATTTACTATGCATTCAATGGGACAGTCACAAACCTCCCGGTTTTCATCCGAAATATCTTAAATTGTGTTCTGAAGATGAACAAAGCTTTTACAGGTTTGGAACCATATAGGATTAGTGATTAATAACAAAATGTTAATTTTGGGGTGGAGTAACCCTTTAACACAACTGGAATGAGTCATTGAGACTATTTTATTCTACTTTTTATATATGAATCTGGGTACATAGACAATATGAATACATGCACACAAGACTGTGTTTTCTCATTTATTCCTGTGATGCAAAGCTGAATTTTCAGCATCATTACTCCAGTCTTCAGTGTCACATGATGCTTTAGAAATCATTTTAATATGCTGATTGGGTGCTCAGGAACATTTATTATTATTATCAATTATAAAACTGTTGTGCTGCATAATATTTTAGTGTAAAACGTACTTTTTAAGTTAGATTTTTTTCATTTAAAGCATTTATTTGAAACAGAAACATTTTTTAACAACGTGAAAGTATGTGCTGTCATTTTTGAACAATTTAATTTCTACAGTTTTCCTGTGTTTTTTCTGTATTAGTTACTAATGCATCCAGATGAACCTAACACATTCTGTCATGCATCCTGGCATAAAAGCTCTTTTTAAAAGCCGGAAATGTGGCCGGGAAACTATGAAAATCATAGGTGATTTCTTATTACGTAAGAGCAGCAGGTACACTTCTCTAATGGCACAACAGACAGCATCTCCTGAGCTGATGACAACACCAAGAACCAAAAACCAATGTCTGTGCTGCAGTTAATGCACAGATCAGACAAACTCTGCTGCTGATGTAAGGGAAATTATTCCCTCACGACTTACTTCACACTGGGTAAAACATCTGTGCCTATTATTTTCAACAGTGTGATTATATTATTGTAAATTAGGCTATTATTAAAAGAATTATAATAATACTACATTATTACATCCTCTGTTTCAACAGGGTGCACTCACAAAAAATGATGCAGAGGCTGGGACAGATGTTAACAGCCGAAATCTAATCCTGTTTCCGTTAAACAAACCAGGTTTGAGCTTATGGACCTGTTGCTATGACAACGACTCAGAGATGAGTTTTGAAGAATGAAACAATACAGGACTGTAGCAATTGAATCCAGATAACTCAGTAATCCATGTCCGCAGAAGCAACAAGGTTTATTCCCAGTTAATAAATGCTGTAAAAATGTTAATTGTTCCAGCCATTTACTACAAGTAAAAGACAAGAAATATTATAACTATGTATAATATTAAAGGAGTAGTTCACTTCCAGAACAAAAATTCACAGATAATGTACTCACCCCCTTGTCATCCAAGATGTTTATGTCTTTCTTCAGTTGTAAAGAAATTATGTTTTTTTTGAGAAAAACCAATCAGGATTTTTCTCCATATAATGGATATCTATGGTGCCGGTGAGTTTGAAAAATTCCAAAATGCAGTTTAAATGCAGCTTCAAACGACTCTAAATGATCCTAGCTGAGAAAGAAGGGTCTTATATAGCGAAACGATTGGTTATTTTCGAATAAAATGTACAATTTATATACTTTTTAACCACAAATGCCCGTCTTGGTCTACATCGCTGCAGAAGTACCGACCCTTCTTCCTCAGATGGGATCATTTAGAGCCCTTTGAAGCTGCATTTAAACTACATTTTGGAAGTTCAAACTTGGGAGCACCATTGATGTCCATTATATGGAGAGAAATCCAAAAATGTTTTCCTCAAAAAACATAATTTCTTTATGACTGAAGAAAGAAAGACATAAACATCTTGGATGACAAGGGGGTGAGTACATTATCTGTAAATTTTTGTTCTGGAAATAAACTACTCCTTTAATATGTATAATATGAGAATATAATATGTAAAATATGAAAATGCAGAATCATGCCAAAGGGACAGTTCACCCAAAAATGAAAATTCTGTCATTAATTACTCATCCTCATGTCGTTTCAAACCCGTAAGACCTTCATTCATCTTCAGAACACAAATTAAGATATTTTTAATGAAATTCGAAAGATTTCTGGCCCTGACACTTCATAACATTACAGTTGAACCACTGATGCACTATTTTAACAATGTCCTTACTATCTTTCTGGGCCTTGAACGTGTCAGTTGCATTGCTGTCTATGCAGGCTCAGAAAGCTCTCGGATTTCATCAAAAATATCTTAAATTGTGTTCCAAAGTTGAAAGATGGTCTTGTGGTTTGGAACAACTTGGGTGAGTAATTACTGACAGAATATTCATTTTTGGGTGAACTGTCCCTTTAAGTTGCCAACAACTGAATCCAAAAACTCCATGTCCGTAATCCATGACTGAAGAAGCAACATGGTTTGTTGACTGTTCTAGTGCTGATAACGCAGGTCATCCATGTTTATCAAGACAACATAAGCTGGTCTGCTCAGCAGAAGCATGATATATATTTTGTGTATGTGTGTGTTTTAGACTTACCGTTTAGCCAAGCCGGTAGGTATTCACTCTTCATGCTGTAATGTTGTTGTCCCAGGTTTCTCAGAATTACGGGCTCAGTGCCCAGAAAGTTATTAAGGGTGGCGGAGTACAACTCTTTGTCTAGGAAAAGAGAAGAACGCTTAGAGCGGGAACAGGCACACATGCACGCACTCCTGTCTACAGCCTCGCGGTTAAGAGATATTAAAGAGGGACTCCATTCTCTCCCGAGTGTAGGAAGAGAGGAGAAATAAACGCATCCACAGGCCGACCGAACATAAGGACACCCACGCACAAGACACAAGAATCATAATGCAGGTTTCTACATGTCAGAAACGCATAACTCACCCACGATGAGGCCTGTATGACCCTTGGCAGGGTCGTAGGGGCACTTTCCCTTGCCGTCCTCCAGGGCGGCGCTATCCAGAGTGAAATGATCTGCATTCTATGAGACAAAGACAGAAACGGTCACATATGGATCGAGCACACACACACATGACCTAATGTACACACACTGCGCCACCGGCCGTGTTTGCCAACTAGAGTTTAAGCAGCAGCTGAGCCCTCTTGTATCGTCCTCCTGCCCACACACAAATAAGTGCGCGCACACAACGACAATACACGCACAACATGCCGTCTTATCACATCGGTCCACGCTGTGTGATAACACATCCTCATTTACATTTGATATATTTCACTTTGACACACTGGAAGCCACTCGCTGAGTCACACACACACATAGATTACTGGTTTAAAAGACTGGAATAATGTTTTTGAAACAAGTCTCTTATGCTCACCAAGGCTGCATTTATTTAAAAAATTACAGTAAAAACTGTATTATTGTGAAATATTATTATAATTTAAAAGTGCTGTTTTCTATTTGCATATATTTTAAAATGTAATTTATTCTGTGATGGGAAAGCGGAATTTTCAGCATCATTACTCCAGTCTTCAGTATCACCTGATCCTTCAGAAATCATTCTAATATGCTAAATTGCTGTTTAAGAAAAATTATTATCAATGTTAAAAACAGTTTTGCTGTTTTTTACATTTTTGTGTAAATCATGACCGTTTTAATTAATACTTTTCTTCAACAAAGATGCATGAAATTGATCAAAGGTGATAGTGAAGATAATATTATGTTATTATAATGTTACAAATGATTTCCATATAATAAATGCTGTTCTTTTGAACTTGCTATTCATCAAAGAATCTTGAAAACACTGCATCATTGTTTTTACAAATCGATTAAGCAGTAAAAAGAGTTTTTAACATTGATTATAATAAGAATCATTATTAATAATTAAGCACACTAATAATTCAGCATTTTAATTTCTGAAGGATCATGTGACACTTAACTGTAATTAATGGCTGCTGAAAATTCAGCTTTGCCATCATAGGAATAAATTACTTTTTAAGATATACCAATATACACTACCACTCAAAAGTTTTTAATGTTTTTTTTTTCTGCTTACCAAGCCTGTACTTATTTGATCCAAAGTACAGCAAAAGCAGTAAAAGTTTGAAATATTGTTATTATTTAAAATAACGGCTTTCTATTTGAATATATTTTAAAATGTAATTTATTCTTGATCATTACTCCAGTCTTCAGTGTCACATGATCCTTCAGAAATCATTCTAATATGCTGATTTGCTGTTCAAGAAACAGTTTTTGATATTATTATTATCAAAACAGCTGAGTAAATTGTTTCAGGATTCTTGGATGAATAGAAAGATCCAAAGTCAGTATAATTTTTTATTTTTTTTTGGAAAGAAATTATATAAGTAAATACTTCTAATTAGCAAAGATGCTTTAAATTGATCAAAAGTGATGATAAAGACATTAATAATGTTACAAAAGATTTCTATTTCAGATAAATGCTGTTTTCTGAAATTTCTATTCATCAAAGAAACCTGAAAAAAATTCTACTCAGCTGTTTTCAACATCATAATAATAATAAATGTTTTTTGAGCAGCAAATCAGAATATCAGAATCATTTCTGAAGGATCATTTGACTGGTGTAACAATGCTAAAAATTCAGCTTTGAAATCACAGGATTAAATTACATTTTAAAATATATTCAAATAGAAACCAGCTCTTCTAAGTAGTAAAAACATCAAAATGTTACTGTTTTTGCTGCACTTCGGATGAAATAAACACAGGCTTGGTGAGCAGAAGAGACTACTTTAAAAAGCATTATAAATCTTACTGTTCAAAAGCTTTTGACTGGTAGTGTACATTGCAACAATGTTTCAATTTACTGTATATCCAGCATAAAAGCATGAGAGTTCTTTCAAAAACATTTTAAAAGCCTAACAATTCTCAACTACACAGCTAATGTAGCTCCTCCATCATATCACATCCCGCTCCACTTGATCATGCGGCTGAGATGGATTTCTGAGTCAAAGATAAGAGCGCACACTCACAATATAGGTGCATTTGGGCTGGAAGGCGTACGTCCCGCATGTGTACAGGTGTGTGTGGTTGTAGCTCTGCAGGAAGCGTATGTAGTTGAAGCACTCAGTCTGCAAAGACGGCGATGACAGCGAGAGACACAAAGAGAAAATAGGTGAGAGGGAGGGAGAGTAAATGCATTTCAGCAAGGCCAGACAAAGTAAAGCTGTTAAAACATAAAGGATGCAACATCAGCCGCTACCTGGTTATTCTTCCCCTTCGCTGCACACTCTCTTTTCTTTTCCACTGGAGCAGACCACTCAATCTAGGAGAGAAAGAGACATGACTTTTTACGAGCAAATAGCACTCTGCATGTAAAACGTGCATTCGCTATGAATGCCACAACTGGCAATTTACTACAAATGGCTGTGGCATTGAAAGAGTGAGTCATTTTTAAATGCTGATATTTTTGAATGATAAAATGCTAATGCCCTTTTTGCTTGATGGCTGTGGATTAGTATTTATTGGGTGCATCAGGGCTTTTCGGAATCAAATAAAATGCTATTTCTTGACCGAACATACCTGTGGTCGGAGCTGTCTGCTGATGTCGTTGGGATCCAGGGCGAAGATGTGCTCTCTGGCGCCCACGTACAAAACCCTCTCATGCTCTGCCAGGGTCAACATGGTGTAGTTCCACACCCCGACGGCGCGAAACCTCGCCATACTGTCGTGCACGTCTGAAAGGAGAGAGGAAATGTGTTTTTTGGGGGTATTAAATGTGATCCAAATGTCACTGATCCAATATGACTCTTGGGGTTTTAAAAAAAAATCTCTCACATTTATCATGTTCACCGACACCCCTTCTGAAAATGCCAACTTAGGCAAGCATGAATTTCCATGGATACTCATAACCTTTGCCTGAACTGGTTGGCAATGTGTTAAAAAGATTAATTTGGGTCAATATGAATTTACGTGATCCAGTTATGCTGGATAGTGCAGGTTTAATAGCATCAGATGATCTATTATCAACAAATAACATTAACATTAACAACGAATGATATAAATTAAACCAATATATATTTATGATTCAACAT